>JAMOIN010000444.1:0-58537 GCA_024666655.1 Dascyllus trimaculatus
TATCACCATCTTTACTTTGGGAAACTGGGAAGGCCGTAATCAGAGGTAAAATAATTTCGTATTAAAAAAAAAAAAAAAAAAAGGAACAACAAATAGAGACAGATATTGAGAAAAAAATTAAACAACTCACAGAGGATTATGCAATAAAACCAAGTGATCAACTATGGTCTGAACTACAAAATGCAAAATTACACCTCAACAATATCCTGTCAAAGAAAACTGAATTTTTACTACAACAACTAAGATATAATAATTTTGAACACAACAACAAATCAGGCAAATTTCTTGCGAATCAACTCCAACGCAACAAAGAAAAATCCTTCATCACAGCAATCCAGGATCCCACTGGCAATTATACTCAATCACCCGAAGAAATTAATCAGATTTTTTACAGCTATTATCATAATTTATATTCAACTGCAGTTAACCCGAACAAAGAAGATATTCACAATTTTTTTTAACAATTTAAACATGCCAGAACTAACAACTGAAAGCAGAGACACCTTAGACGCTCCATTGACTATCAATGACTTGCAGAGTGCATTAGACAGTATGCCAGCAGGCAAGGCACCTGGTCCTGATGGTTTCCCCGCTGAATTCTTTAAGCATTTCTGGCCAATATTTGCACCTCTTTTCTTCAGGACAGTGACAGAGATAAAAAGTAATGGTTATATAAGTGCTCACATGAATACAGCTGCAATTAAGTTATTACTGAAACCAGATAAGGATCCCACGCTTCCTTCTAACTATCGCCCTCTGTCATTAATCAACACTGACGTCAAAATCATCGCGAAAGCACTCGCCTCCAGATTGGAGAAAATTATCCCGTCAATAATTCACAGTGATCAAACAGGATTTATTAAGGGCCGACACTCCACCAACAATGTCAGAAGACTTCTGAATCTGGTCAGTTTGACGCAACGCTGTAACAGAGAAGCAATTGTTGTGTCCCTAGATGCAGAAAAAGCCTTTGACAAAGTCAACTGGTCCTTTCTCTTCGCTGTTCTCCGCAAATTTGGCTTCGGAGAGTCATTCATCCATTGGATATCAGCTCTTTATAACTCACCCAAGGCCACAGTCACCACCAATGGGATCACTTCAAAAAGTTTCAGTTTACAAAGGGGAACCAGACAGGGATGCCCACTCTCTCCCTTATTATTTGCGATATTTATTGAACCGTTGGCAACAGCAATACGTCAAAACACCAATATCAGAGGCATCTGCTCTCATGCATCTGAACACAAAATTAACCTATATGCGGACGACATTTTACTTTATCTGCAAGAACCCAAAACATCACTAAAAGAAATATGCAACCTCATCACAACTTTCTCACATCTTTCAGACTACTCAATCAACTGGTCGAAATCTATCATACTTCCATTAACAGAGAACTCATGGAATCCTGCAGTCCAAAACCTGAATTTTTCCTTTCCCACTGGTAACATTAGATATTTGGGCATTAATATTTCCTCAAAACTCTCTGAACTAGTCCATCTGAACTTCCCTCCACTTTTAGAGAAACTGCGTGGTGATCTGAGGCGCTGGAATAACCTTCCCATCTCCCTTTTGGGACGAATAGCTACTGTCAAAATGAAAATACTGCCTCAAATCAACTATCTTTTTTCCATGATCCCATTTAAACCCACATCAAAATGGTTTCAATCATTAGATTCTGCTATTGGTAAATTCTATTCAAAGAACAAAAAAGCTAAAATCAGCCTGACTACTCTCCAAAAAAATAAATCTGAGGGTGGTCTAGAGGCCCCCAACTTCATGCATTACTACCTAGCCAACCAACTACAATATCTTACCAAATGGATACACCCACATGAAGAATACAAGTCCTGGTTGGAACTGGAACAGTTAGACTGTAACCACATCAAACTCTCTGACCTTCCCTTTATTACCGCCACCCTTAAACACCATCTTTGCTTCAAGAATCCTTTGATTGCCTCCACCCTATCCGCTTGGTGGAAATCCTTGGAAATCACTGGCTCCCAGCTTCAACCCAGTATACTATCCCCAATCTGGCACAACCCAGACTTTGTAAACAATAAAATACCTCTCAATCTCAGCTCATGGGCGGAAAAAGGGATCACCCATCTCCATCACCTTCTCCAAGATAATATAATTATGACATGTACAAACTTATTCCAAACATTCCAAATAAGAAATGGAAACTTTCTCCAGTATCTACAGGTAGAGAGGACAATCACAAGGGAAATTCCAGCGCTTAGGACCACTTTACAGCCACCTGACTTACAGCCACCAGAATTTGTCAAGCACATCGCAAAATTGTCCCCAAAAAATAAGAAAAATCTCTCAAGAATTTGTAGTTTACTCTCAAAGACGGGTTCTATACATTTACCAATTTCAAAATGGGAAAAAGACTTATCTATATCCTTTGATTATGATTTCTGGACCCAAATTTGTAGTAACACATTCAAGATGACAAAAAATACCAACTTACAACTGATCCAATTTAAGGTCCTCCACAGAACACATATAACACAACATAAAATGTACAAAATGGGCTTCTCGCACTCTGACATATGCACACAAAAGATCGCTGACACTTATTTGCATGCCCTTTGGCTATGCTCACCCGTCTATCAGTTTTGGGCAGAAGTCACGCAGAAACTCTCCTCTATCTTGGACTGCAGGATCCCGCAATCTCCAAACCTTTGTTTAATTGGTGATCTTACGACAACAACCCTACCAGACACACAATTCCAACCCACGCTTGCAGCTCTCACCATTGCCAAGAAAACTATTTTAGTTAACTGGAAAAATAAGAAAGCCCTCAACATCATCCATTGGCTGAACCTCCTCACAGAACACATTTCACTTGAGAAAATCTCTGCTACCCAGAAAAACCAATTGGTATTATTTACAGAAAAATGGTCCCCGTTTATTACATCTTTAAATATAAATCTTTAACTTTGTATTGCCTGTTAGCATATGCCACACCTCTCATAGAATTTGTGATGCTCCACAAACAATGTATTCTGTCTGTGTCATTGGTCTGACCTTTATTTTTTTTTTATGTCTCCTCTACTAAACTACAGTTTCTTAAAGCTTTCCTCCCCAAGGAATGTTGGTGCCATGGACTTCAAGACCGTGTTGATGCACTAGGGGTGTCTTTTCCCTCTTGTCCCCGGGGCTGCTGCACTGCTCTTCGGGGCCTGCTTGGTTCGGGCCCTCCCCCATGGTGGTGGTGTATCCGGTGTTTCGCCTTTGGAGCTCCTAGGTTGCTGGATCTGCGCGCTCTCCCGGGTTCCCGGAGGTGATGGTGGCTGGTCTTTTCTGGGGCGCTTTGGCTGGTTCCTGGGGGCCTGGGGTGTGTTGGCCCCCCCTGCTGCTCCCCCGTCCCTTTTCCGCTCCCTTTCCCTCCTGCTCCCTCCTCTCCTGCTTACCTGCTCCTCCCTGCCCCTCTCCCTCCCTTGGGGGGGCCTGGGGTCCCCTGCTGCCTGGGGGGCTGGCATGGGGGCCGGGTGGTCTCTTCTGGGGGGGGGGTTGTGGCTCCTTCCTGGGCTTGTATGCTGCCACCGTAGACGGAAGATCGCTGGCTGGGGCCCTGGGCTGGGCCTGTGCTGTCCTGGGGTGTGGCGGGGCGGGGATGCTATGGGTGGCGCGGTGGGGTGCGCGTCCTGTGCCCTGGTGCACTGACTTCCGGGGTGTGCGTGGACTTTGTGGTTCGTGCTCCTCTTGGCGTGGCACATCTTTCCTTCTGGGGTGGGCTGCGGCACCCGGCTGGCCTGTGCAGGTCTATGGCTGCTGCTTTGGCAGTGTTCTGGCGCTACGGCCCGCATGGCTCGCAGTGTTGGCGGGGCCCGTTGGTGTGTTCGAGCCTTCCCTGCCCCTTGCCTCTTGGCCCTGGGGGCCCTCTGCGCTGGTCCCTATGGTGATTTCGGTGTCCCATGCTGCTCTGTCCCCGTGGGCCGGACCCACACCAGACTGCCTCCTACTGTGCACCTCACACATCAGACACTTCACTGTATATATATATTTTTTAGGCACATATAGGGACACAACAGGTAGGGCCTTATGGACTGCAGAGATTGGAGACGGCGGGTGCGGTGATGGGGCGGATTGCAGTGTTGTGCGACATTGTGTCCGCCCCGTCTCCCTCCCGCTTGCCTCTCCTGCTTTCCAATTTTAATGCAGCACACACACATCTTGGGGGAGGATCTGCGGCGGCTCGGGACTTTGGGCCAGGGTAGGCGGCAGAGTACCCAGCCTCTGCTGCCCTCTGGCCCTCCCCCTTCCGCCTCTCCCGCCCCTCAAGCTTTTAATGCACCACATTACACACAGGGCTGCACTCAAACACGGTTTAGGGTTGGTTTTTCCTTGTCAGGGACCGAGGAAAACTAATAATAGGGAGGTAACGGGTATTTCACACATCCATGGCCTGTCTGGTGGGGGTCCGGCCCCCTCCGGGTATGGGGCGGTGGGGACTTACCGACATCTGGGTCACCGTGGCTTGGGTTTCCCCGGGGTCCGGAGGCGACGGTCAGGGGGGATCTCCTCCATGTCTGGCGGGTCCTCTGGTGCTGTGGCTTTTGTTGGGTTGGGGCTTGACTCACTCGCCTGATGGTTGCTGTGGCTGTGGTGCAGGCTTGCTGTGGGCAACGGCTCAGATCCGGCGGGGGTTTGAGCGCGTCTTCGGGGGTGCGGACGATGAGCCTGCCACGCTTCCCCGGCGCGTGGTGCTGGGGTATGTGGGATGCCTCCCTGGTTGCGCCGCTGACTCCCCGTCCGCTCTCCGGGTTTGCATCTGGGCCCAGCCTTGGTTTCCTCTGTCTGGCTTCCGGTGGTAGCCTGCTTGGGGTGGGGCCGACGACCTTCCCTGCGGAGGGGCGCTCGGTCCCTGTGTCTGGCTTCCCGGGCTGCGGGGGGCCTCCTGCCTCACCTGGGGTGGGGGGGCTGGGTGGGGGGTGGGTGGGGGCGGGTGGGGTTTGGGGGCGGGGGGCAGGTGGGGTGGTTGGGGATGGGCGTTGGGTGGCGGGTGGGCCCCCATGCCCTGTGTCCTCCGGTCTTGGCCTTGGCGCACTGGGGTGTCAGTTCCTGACTTCTCTCGGTTTCCGGGTCCGCGTGCTTGTCTACGGCCTGGGTGGTCTTCTGGGTGATGCTTCCTGGTGCTCCCTCTGCCCTGGGTGTGGGGGCACTTGGCCGGCCTGGCCCTGCTGACTTGTGGTAGTCGCTCTGGGCTTTGGTGTCCATCACACATGCATGTTGGGTCAGGGCTTACCAACTCCTGTCGAGTCCCGTGTCTGAGAGCTGATGGGACCCGCCTGATGGTGTGGAGTCACTTTCCAGACTTTGCACTAAACTCACGCCCTCTATAAATTTCTCTCTCACTCCGGTCTTCTGGCATCCTAACTCTGTGTACTGTCAGGACTTCTGGTCTCCAATTTGTTTATGTGTTGATTAGTTGTTCCCAATTTTCAGATGTGGGATTGGTGGTTGGGAATGACACTGCATTTTACAGCAATCTCATGGGATTCAAATAGCACTGCCTATCTGTACCCTCCCTGTTCGTCTTGTCTTGCCCTGTCCTTCATTTGTTTCCCCCTCAATTCACTGAGGTGCTGCACTGCCCCCTCTGGCTCATGATAGGAAAATTCAATAAAGAATGACAGTTTAGCCTCCAGAGGTGGCTGGAGATGGTCACGCACACGCACTAAATATTGATATATTTTGCTGCAAGACTAAAATATGCATTGATCTCATTAAAGTTGACCCCTTCTGTGGTGTTAAACATTGAGTATAAATGCAGACAAAAAAAAAAAAAAATGTCGCAAATACGTCATTCCGCGATATGAGGTCAAAAATGTCACACAAAGGTCAAAAATGTCACAAAAACGTCATACCGCTGTATGAGGTCCAAAATGTCACAAAAACGTCATACCGCGGAATGATGTCAAAAATGTCACAAAAACGTCATACCGCGGGATGATGTCAAATATGTCACAAAAACGTCATACCGCGGTATGAGGTGAAAAATGTCAACAAAACGTCATACCGCGGAATGATGTAAAAAATGTCACAAAAATGTCACAAAAACGTCATACCGCGGGATGATGTCAAAAATGTCACAAAAACGTCACGCCGCGGAATCATGTAAAAAATGTCACAAAAATGTCACAAAAACGTCATACCGCGGGATCATGTCAAAAATGTCGTAAAAAGATCAAAAATGTCTCAAAAACGTCATACCGCGGTATAAGGTCAAAAATGTCACAAAAACGTCATACTGCGGTATGAGGTCAAAAATGTCACAAAAACGTCATACCACGGTATGAGGTTTAAAGTGTCACAAAAACGTCATACCGCGGAATCATGTCAAAAATGTCACAAAAAGGTCAAAAATGTCACAAAAACGTCATACCGCGGAATGATGTCAAAAATTTCACAGAAAAGTCATACCGCGGTATAAGGTCAAAAATGTCACAAAAACGTCATACCGCGGTATGAGGTCAAAAATGTCACAAAAACGTCATACCACGCGGAATCATGTAAAAAATGTCAAAAAAGGTCAAAAATGTCACAAAAACCTTATACCACGGTATGAGGTCAAAAATGTCACAAAAACGTCATACCGCGGTATGAGGTAAAAAACGTCACAAAAGTCACAAAAATTTCATACCACGGTATGAGGTCAAAAATGTCACAAAAACGTCATACCGCGGGATGAGGTCAAAAATGTCAAAAAAACGTCATACCGCGGTATGAGGTCAAAAATGTCGCAAAAACGTCATACCGCTGTATGAGGTCCAAAATGTCACAAAAACGTCATACCGCGGAATGATGTCAAAAATGTCACAAACACTTCATACCGCGGGATGATGTCAAAAATGTCACAAACACGTCACAAAAACGTCATACCACGGGATCATGTCAAAAATGTCATAAAAGATCAAAAATGTCTCAAAAATGTCATACCGCGGTATGAGGTCAAAAATGTCACAAAAACGTCATACCGCGGTATGAGGTCAAAAGTGTCACAAAAACGTCATCCCGCGGAATCATGTCAAAAATGTCACAAAAAGGTCAAAAATGTCACATAAACGTCATACGGTGGGATGATGTCAAAAATGTTCCAAAAAGGTCAAAAATTTCACAAAAACGTTATACCGCGGTATGAGGTCAAAAATGTCACAAAAACGTCATCGCGGTATGAGGTCAAAAACTCCACAAAAACGTCATGCGGCGGGATGATGTCAAAGATGTCACAAAAATTTCATACCACGGTATGAGGTCAAAAATGTCACAAAAACGTCATACCGCGGTATGAGGTCAAAAACGTCACAAAAGTCACAAAAATTTCATACCACAGTATGAGGTCAAAAATGTCGCAAATACGTCATACCGCTGTATGAGGTCCAAAATGTCAAAAAAACGTCATACCGCGGAATGAGGTCAAAAATCTCAGAAAAAGGTGATACCGCCGGATGAGGTCAAAAATTTCACAAAAACGTTATACCGCAGTATGAGGTCAAAAATTCCTCAAAAACGTCATGCCGCGGGATGACGTCAAAAATGTCACAAAAACGTCATACGGCGGGATGATGTCAAAAATGTCACAAAAACGTCATACCGCGGAATCATTTCAAAAATGTCACAAAAACGTCATACCGCGGGATGAGGTCAAAAATGTCACAAAAACGTCATATGGCGGTATAATGTAAAAAATGTCATTAAAAAGGTCAAAAATGTCACAAAAACGGCATACCACGGTATGATGTCAAAAATGTCACAAAAACGTCATACCGCGGAATGATGTCAAAAATGTCACAAAAATTTCATACCGCGGTATGAGGTCAAAAATGTCACAAACACGTCATACCGCGGAATCATTTCAAAAATGTCAGAAAAACGTCATACCGCGGGATGAGGTCAAACATGTCACAAAAACCTCATATGGCGGGATAATGTAAAAAATGTCATAAAAAAGGTCAAAAATGTCACAAAAACGGCATACCACGGTATGATGTCAAAAATGTCACAAAAACGTCATACCGCGGAATGATGTCAAAAATGTCACAAAAATTTCATACCGCGGTATGAGGTCAAAAATGTCACCAAAACGTCATAACGCGGAATCATGTCAAAAATGTCACAACAACGTCATACCGCGGGATGAGGTCAAAAATTTCACAAAAACGTCATACCGCGGGATGAGGTCAAAAATGTCACAAAAACGTCATATGAGGTCAAAAATGTCACAAAAACGTCATACCGCGGTATGAGGTCAAAAATTTCAAAAAAACGTCATACAGCAGGATGAGGTCAAAAATTCCTCAAAAACGTCATACCGCGGAATGATGTCAAAAATGTCACAAAAACGTCATACCGCGGGATGATGTCAAAAATGTCACAAAAACGTCATACCGCGGTATGAGGTCAAAAATGTCACAAAAACGTCATACCGCGAAATCATGTAAAAAATGTCACAAAAATGTCACAAAAACGTCATACCGCGGGATGATGTCAAAAATGTCACAAAAACGTCATACCGCAGTATGAGGTCAAAAATGTGACGAAAACGTCATACCGCGGAATCATGTAAAAAATGTCACAAAAATGTCACAAAAACGTCATATGAGGTCAAAAATGTCACAAAAACGTCATACCGCGGTATGAGGTCAAAAATTTCACAAAAACGTCATACAGCAGGATGAGGTCAAAAATTCCTCAAAAACGTCATACCGCTGAATGATGTCAAAAATGTCACAAAAACGTCATACCGCGGGATGATGTCAAAAATGTCACAAAAACGTCATACCGCGGTATGAGGTCAAAAATGTCACAAAAACGTCATACCGCGGAATCATGTAAAAAATGTCACAAAAATGTCACAAAAACGTCATACCGCGGGATGATGTCAAAAATGTCACAAAAACGTCATACCGCAGTATGAGGTCAAAAATGTGACGAAAACGTCATACCGCGGAATCATGTAAAAAATTTCACAAAAATGTCACAAAAACGTCATACCGCGGGATCATGTCAAAAATGTCGTAAAAAGATCAAAAATGACTAAAAAACGTCATACCGCGGTATAGAGTCAAAAATGTCACAAAAACGTCATTCCGCGCTATGAGGTCAAAAATGTCACAAAAACGTCATATCCCGGTATGAGGTTTAAAGTGTCACAAAAACGTCATACCGCGGAATCATGTCAAAAATGTCACAAAAAGGTCAAAAATGTCACAAAAACGTCATACCGCGGAATTATGTCAAAAATTTCACAGAAAAGTCATACCGCGGTATAAGGTCAAAAATGTCACAAAAACGTCATACCGCGGTATGAGGTCAAAAATGTCACAAAAACGTCATACCGCGGAATCATGTAAAAAATGTCAAATAAGGTCAAAAATGTCACAAAAACCTTATACAACGGTATGAGGTCAAAAATGTCACAAAAACGTCATACCGTGGTATGAGGTAAAAAACGTCACAAAAGTCACAAAAATTTCATACCACGGTATGAGGTCAAAAATGTCACAAAAACGTCATCCCGCTGGATGAGTTCAAAAATGTCACAAAAACGTCATACCGCGGTATGAGGTCAAAATTGTCACATAAACGTCATGCTGCGAAATGATGTCAAAAGTGTCACACTTGTCACTTTTCAAACTACTGTATATATGTATATATTTTATTTTATTTTATTTTTATTTTATTTTATTTTATTGTATTTTATTATTTCTTATTAAGGCACTGTTCTTCTCTTTGTGTTTGTGCTTCAACTGCACTCTGGCAACAGAATTTCCTTCGGGATTAATAAAGTTGATCTTTATCTTTATCTTTAAAAAAGGAAAAAAATTTCACAAAAACGTCATACCGCGGTATGAGGTCAAAACTTGCACAAAAAGGTAAAAATGTCGCAAAAACGTCATATCGCGTGATGAGGTCAAAAATGTCGCAAATACCTCATACTGCGGTATGTGGTCAAAAATGTCACAAAAACCTCATACCGCGGAATGATGTCACAAATTTCACAAAAAAGTAATTCCGCGGGATGATGTCAAAAATGTCACAAAAATTTCATACCGCAGTATGATGTCAAAAATGTCACAAAAACGTAATAACGCGGGATGAGGTCAAAAATGTCACAAAAATTTCATACCACGGAATGAGGTCAAAAATGTCACAAAAACGTCATACCGCGGGATGAGGTCAAAAACGTCACAAAAGTCACAAAAACGTCATACCGCGGTATGAGGTCAAAAATGTCACAAAAACGTCATACCGCGGAATCATGTAAAAAATGTCACAAAAAGGTCAAAAATGTCACAAAAACGCAATACAGCGGGATGAGGTCAAAAATGTCACAAAAAATTCATCCCGCGGTATGAGGTCAAAAATGTCACAAAAACGTCATACCGCGGAATCATGTAAAAAATGTCACAAAAAGGTCAAAAATTTCACAAAAACGTCATACCGCGGTATGAGGTCAAAAACGTCACAAAAACATCATCCCGCGGTATGAGGTCAAAAACGTCACAAAAGTCACAAAAACGTCATACCGCGGTGTGAGGTCAAAATTGTCACAAAAACGTCATGCCGCGGAATGTTGTCAAAAATGTCACAAAAATTTCATTCCGCAGTATGATGTCAAAAATGTCACAAAAACGTCATACCGCGGGATTATGTCAAAAATGTCACAAAACGGTAAAAAATGTCACAAAAACGTCATACCGCGGAATCATGTAAAAAATGTCACAAAAAGGTCAAAAATGTCACAAAAACGTCATACCGCGGTATGAGGTCAAAAATGTCACAAAAACGTTATACCGCGGGATGAGGTCAAAAATGTCATAAAAACGTCATACAACGGAATGATGTCAAAAATGTCACAAAAACGTCATACCGCGGAATCATGTAAAAAATGTCAAAAAAGGTCAAAAATGTCACAAAAACCCTATACCACGGTATGAGGTCAAAAATGTCACAAAAACGTCATACCGCGGTATGAGGTCAAAAACGTCACAAAAGTCACAAAAATTTAATACCACGGTATGAGGTCAAAAATGTCACAAAAACGTCACACCGCGGTCTGAGGTGAAAAATGTCACAAAAACGTTATACCGCGGTTTGAGGTCAAAAACGTCACAAAAGTCACAAAAACGTCATACCGCGCGGTATGAGGTCAAAAATGTCGCAAATACGTCATACCGCGGGATGATGTCAAAAATGTCACAAAAAGGTAAAAAATGTCACAAAAACGTCATACCGCGGAATCATGTAAAAAGTGTCACAAAAAGGTCAAAAATGTCACAAAAACGTCATACCGCGGTATGAGGTCCAAAAAGTTCACAAAAACGTTATACCGCGGGATGAGGTCAAAAATGTCACAAAAACGTCATACCGCGGAATGATGTCAAAAATTTCACAGGAAAGTCATACCGCGGTATGAGGTCAAAAATTTCACAAAAACGTCAAATGAGGTATGAGGTCAAAAATGTCACAAAAACGTCAGACCGCGGAATCATGTAAAAAATGTCAAAAAAGGTCAAAAATGTCACAAAAACGTTATACCACGGTATGAGGTCAAAAATGTCACAAAAACGTCATACCGCGGTATGAGGTCAAAAACGTCACAAAAGTCACAAAAATTTCATACCACGGTATGATGTCAAAAATGTCACAAAAACTTCATACCACGAAATGAGGTCAAAAATGTCACAAAAACGTCATACCGCGGTGTGAGGTCAAAATTGTCACAAAAACGTCATGCCGCGGAATCTTGTCAAAAATGTCACAAAAATTTCATACCGCAGTATGATGTCAAAAATGTCACAAAAACGTCATACCGCGGGATGATGTCAAAAATGTCAGAAAAAGGTAAAAAATGTCACAAAAACGTCATACCGCGGAATCATGTGAAAAATGTCACAAAAATGTCACAAAAACGTCATTCCGCGGGATCATGTCAAAAATGTCATAAAAAGATCAAAAATGTCACAAAAATGTCGTACCGCGGTATGAGGTCAAAAACGTCACAAAAGTCACAATAACGTCATGCCGCGGTATGAGGTCAAAAATGTCGCAGAAACCTCATACCGCGGAATGATGTCAAAAATTTCACAAAAAAGTCATTGCGCGGGATGATGTCAAAAATGTCACAAAAACGTCATACAGCGGAATCATGTAAAAAATGTCACAAAAAGGTCAAAAATTTCACAAAAACGTCATAACGTGGTATGAGTTCAAAAACGTCACGAAAACATCATACCGCGGTATGAGGTCAAAAATGTCACAAAAACATTAAACCGCGGGATTAGGTCAAAAATGTCACAAAAACGTCATACCGCGGTATGAGGTATAAAGTGTCACAAAAACGTCATACCGCGGAATCATGCAAAAAATGTCACAAAAAGGTCAAAAATGTCACAAAAACGTCATACCGCGGTATGAGGTCAAAAATGTCACAAAAACGTTATACCGCGGGATGAGGTCAAAAAAGTGACAAAAACGTCATACCGCGGAATGATGTCAAAAATTTCACAGAAAAGTCATACCGCGGAATGAGGTCAAAAATGTCACAAAAACGTCAAATGAGGTATGAGGTCAAAAATGTCACAAAAACGTCATACCGCGGAATCATGTAAAAAATGTCAAAAAAGGTCAAAAATGTCACAAAAACGTTATACCACGGTATGAGGTCAAAAATGTCACAAAAACGTCATACCGCAGTATGAGGTCAAAAACGTCACAAAAGTCACAAAAACGTCATACCGCGCGGTATGAGGTCAAAAATGTCGCAAATACGTCATTCCGCGGTATGAGGTCAAAAATGTTACAAAAAGGTCATACCGCGGGATGATGTCAAAAATGTCACAAAGACGTCATACCGCGGAATCATGTAAAAAATGTCACAAAAATGTCACAAAAACGTCATTCCGCTGGATCATGTCAAAAATGTAATAAAAAGATCAAAAATGTCTCAAAAACGTCATACCGCGGTATGAAGTCAAAATTATCACAAAAACGTCATACCGCGGTATGAGGTCAAAAATGTCACAAAAACGTCATACCGCGGTATGAGGTAAGAAGTGTCACAAAAACGTCATAATGCGGAATCTTGTCAAAAATGTCACAAAAAGGCCAAAAATGTCACAAAAACATCATACTGCGGTATGAGGTCAAAAATGTCACAAAAACGTCATACGGCGGGATGACGTCAAAGATGTCACAAAAACTTCATACCACGGTATGAGGTCAAGAATGTCACAAAAACGTCATACCGTGATGAGGTCAAAAATTTCACAAAAACGTCATACCGCGGTATGAGGTCAAAATTGTCACATAAACGTCATGCTGCGAAATGATGTCAGAAATGTCACAAGAAGGTAAAAAATTTCACAAAAACGTCATACCGCGGTATGAGGTCAAAAATGTCACAAAAATGTCGTACCGCAGTATGAGGTCAAAAACGTCACAAAAGTCACAATAACGTCATGCCGCGGTATGAGGTCAAAAATGTCGCAAAAACCTCATACCGCGGAATGATGTCAAAAATTTCACAAAAAAGTCATTCCGCGGGATGATGTCAAAAATGTCACAAAAACGTCATACCGCGGGATGAGTTCAAAAATGTCTCAAAAACGTCATACAGCGGAATCATGTAAAAAATGTCACAAAAAGGTCAAAAATTTCACAAAAACGTCATAACGCGGTATGAGGTCAAAAACGTCACGAAAACGTCATACCGCGGTATGAGGTCAAAAAGGTCACGAAAACGTCATACCGCGGTATGAGGTCAAAAATGTCACAAAAACGTTAAACCGCGGGATGAGGTCAAAAATGTCACAAAAACATCATACCGCGGAATGATGTCAAAAATTTCACAGAAAAGTCATACCGCGGCATGAGGTAAAAAATTCCACAAAAACTAATACCGCGGTATGAGGTCAAAAATGTCACAAAAACGTCATACCGCGGAATCATGTAAAAAATTTCAAAAAAGGTCAAAAATGTCGCAAATACGTCATACCGCGGGATGAGTTCAAAAATGTCACAAAAACGTCATATGGCGGGATAATGTAAAAAATGTCATAAAAAAGATAAAAAATGTCACAAAAACCGCATACCACGGTATGATGTCAAAAATGTCACAAAAACGTCATACCGCGGAATGATGTCAAAAATGTCACAAACACGTCATACCGCGGGATGATGTCAAAAATGCCACAAAGACGTCAAACCGCGGAATCATGTAAAAAATGTCACGAACACGTCACAAAAATGTCATACCACGGGATCATGTCAAAAATGTCATAAAAAGATCAAAAATGTCTCAAAAATGTCATCCCGCGGAATCATGTCAAAAACGTCACAAAATGGTCAAAAATGTCACATAAACGTCATACGGCGGGATGATGTCAAAATGTTCCAAAAAGGTCAAAACTTTCACAAAAACGTTATACCGCGGTATGAGGTCAAAAATGTCACAAAAACGTCATCGCGGTATGAGGTCAAAAATGTCACAAAAACGTCATACCGCGGTATGAGGTCAAAAACGTCACAAAAGTCACAAAAATTTCATACCACGGTATGAGGTCAAAAATGTCGCAAAAACGTCATACCGCTGTATGAGGTCCAAAATGTCACAAAAACGTCATACGGCGGTAGGGGTCAAAAATCTCAGAAAAAGGTGATACCGCCGGATGAGGTCAAAAATTTCACAAAAACGTTATACCGCAGTATGAGGTCAAAAATTCCTCAAAAACGTCATGCCGCGGGATGATGTCAGAAATGTCACAAAAACGTCATACGGCGGGATGATGTAAAAAATGTCACAAAAACGTCATACCGCGGAATCATTTCAAAAATGTCACAAAAACGTCATACCGCGGGATGAGGACAGAAATGTCACAAAAACGTCATATGGCGGGATAATGTAAAAAATGTCATAAAAAAGGTCAAAAATGTCACAAAAACGGCATACCACGGTATGAGGTCAAAAATGTCACAAAAACGTCATACCGCGGAATCATTTCAAAAATGTCACAAAAACGTCATACCGCGGGATGAGGTCAAAAATGTCACAAAAACGTCATATGGCGGGATAATGTAAAAAATGTCATAAAAAAGGTCAAAAATGTCACAAAAACGGCATACCATGGTATGATGTCAAAAATGACACAAAAACGTCACATTGCTGGATGAGGTCAAAAATGTCACAAAGATGTCATAACGGTGGATGAGGTCGAAAATGTCACTAAAATTTCATACCGCGGAATGCGGTCAAAAATGTCACAATTATGTCATACCGCGGAATGATGTCAAAAATGTCACAAAAAGATCAAAAATGACACAAAAATTTCATTCCGCAGTATGAGGTCAAAAATGTCACAAAAAGGTCAAAAATGACACAAAAATTTCATTCCGCAGTATGAGGTCAAAAATGTCACAAAAAGGTCAAAAATGTCACAAACACGTCAAACCGTGGTATGAGGTCAAAAATGCCACAAAAACGTCATACCGCGGGATGAGGTCAACAATGTCACAAAAACGTTATACCGCGGTATGATGTCAAAAATGTCACAAAAAGGTAAAAAATGTCACAAAAAGATTAAAAATGTCATATAAAAGTCATTCCGCGGTATGATGTCAAAAATGTCACAAAAACGTCATACCGCGGTATGAGGTCAAAAATGTCACAAAAACGTAATATGAGGAAAAAAATCTAGCAAAAACGTCATACGTATGAGGTCAAAAATCTCAGATAAATGTCATACCGCGGGATGTGGTCAAAAATTTCACAAAAACGTTATACCGCAGTATGAGGTGAAAAATGTCACAAAAAGGTCAAAAATGTCGCAAAAACATCATACCGCGCGGGATGAGGTCAAAAATGCCTGGAAAACGTCACACCGCGGGACGATGTCAAAAATGTCACAAAAAGGTCAAAAATGTCTCAAAAACTTGATACCGCAGACTGAGGTCAAAAACGTCACAAAAAGGTCAAAAATGTCACATAAAAGTCATAACGTGGCATGAGGTAAAAAAGGTCACAAAAAGGTCAAAAATGTCACAAAAACGTGATGCCGCGGGATGAGGTCAAAAATGTCACAAAAACGTCATACCGCGGGATGATGTCAAAAATGCCACAAAAAGGCCAAAAATGTCTCAAAAATTTGATACCGCGGTATGATGTCAAAAATGTCACAAAAACGTCATACCGCGGTATGAGGTCAAAAATGTCACAAAAACGTCATACGGCGGGACAATGTCAAAAATGTCACTAAAACTTCATACCACGTTATGAGGTCAAAAATGTCACAAAAAAGTATAAAATGTCACAAAAACGTCATACCGCGGTGTGACGTCAAAAATGTCACAAAAACGTCATGCCGCGGAATGTTGTCAAAAATGTCACAAAAACGTCATACCGTGGGATGATGTCAAAAATATCACAAAAATTTCATACCGCAGTATGATGTCAAAATGTCACAAAAACGTCATACCGCGGGATGAGGTCAAAAATGTCACAAAAATTTCTTACCGCAGTATGATGTCAAAAATGTCACAAAAACGTAATAACGCGGGACTAGGTCAAAAATGTCACAAAAATTTCATACCACGGAATGAGGTCAAAAATGTCACAAAAACGTCATACCGCGGTATGATGTCAAAAATGTCACAAAAACGTCATACCGCGGTGTGAGGTCAAAAACGTCACAAAAGTCACAAAAACGTCATACCGCGGGATGAGGTCAAAAATGTCACAAAAAATTCAAAAAATGTCACAAAACGTCATACCGCAGAATGATGTCAAAAACTTGACAAAAACGTTACAAAAACGTCATGCCGCGGTATGAGGTCAAAAATGTCACAAAAATGTCATACGGCAGGTTGAGGTCAAAAATGTCTCAAATACGTCATACCGCGGTATAAGTTCAGAAATGTCACAAAAACGTCATACTGCGGAATGATGTCGAGAATGTCACAAAAACGTCATACCGCGGAATAATGTCAAAAATGTCACAAAAAGATCAAAAATATCACAAAAAAGTCATATGATGTCAAAAATGTCTCAAACACGTCATACCGCGGGATGATGTCAAAAATATCACAAAAAGGTCAAAAATGTCTCAAAAACGTCATACCACGTGATGAGCTCAAAAATGTCACAAAAACGTCATACTGCGGGATGATGTCAAAAATGTCACAAAAAGGTCAAAAATGTGTCAAAAACGTCATACCGGGGAATGATGTCAAAAATATCACAAAGATGTCATAACGGTGGATGAGGTCGAAAATGTCACTAAAATTTCATACCGCGGAATGCGGTCAAAAATGTCACAATAATGTCATAACGCGGGATGAGGTCAAAAATGTCACAAAAAATTCAATAATGTCACAAAACGTCATACCGCAGAATGATGTCAAAAATTTGACAAAAACGTTACAAAAACGTCATACCGCGGTGTGAGGTCAAAGATGTCACAAAAAGGTAATACGGCAGGTTGAGGTCAAAAATGTCTCAAATACGTCATACCGCGGTATAAGTTCAGAAATGTCACAAAAACGTCATACTGCGGGATGAGGTCAAAAATGTCACAAAAAAGTCATACCGCCGGGCTAGGTCAAAAATGTCACAAAAACATCATGTCAAAAATGTCAAAAAAACGTCATGCCGCCAGATGATCTCAAAAATGTCACAAAAACGTCATACCGCAGGATGAAGTCAAAAATGTCATAAAAATGTCATACCGTTGGATGAGGTCAAAAATGCCACAAAAACGTCATACCGCGGGGTGAGGTCAACAATGTCACAAAAACGATATACCGCGGTATGATGTCAAAAATGTCACAAAAAGGTCAAAAATGTCACAAAAGATCAAAAATGTCATAAAAAAGTCATACCACGGAATGATGTCAAAAATGTCACAAAAAGATCAAAAATGACACAAAAATTTCATTCCGCAGTATGAGGTCAAAAATGTCACAAAAAGGTCAAAAATGCCACAAAAACGTCATACCGCGGGATGAGGTCAACAATGTCACAAAAACGCTATACCGCGGTATGATGTCAAAAATGTCACAAAAAGGTAAAAAATGTCACAAAAAGATTAAAAATGTCATATAAAAGTCATTTCCCGGTATGATGTCAAAAATGTCACAAAAACGTCATAACGCGGTATGAGGTCAAAAATGTCAAAAAAACGTCATACGATGACATTTTATGAGGTCAAAAATGTCTCAAAAACGTCATCCCGCGGGATGATGTCAAAAATGTCACAAAAAGGTCAAAAATGTCTCAAAAACGTGATGCCGCGATATGAGGTCAAAAATTTCACAAAAACGTCACACCGCGGGATGATGTCAACAATGTCACAAAAATTTCATACCGCAGTATGGTGTCAAAAATGTCACAAAAACGTAATAACGCGGGATGAGGTCAAAAATGTCACAAAAATTTCATACCACGGAATGAGGTCAAAAATTTCACAAAAACGTTATACCGCGGTATGAGGTCAAAAATGTCACAAAAACGTCATACCGCGGTATGAGGTCAAAAACGTCTCAAAAGTCACAAAAACGTCATACCGCGGTATGATGTCAAAAATGTCGCAAATACGTCATACCGCGGTATGAGGTCAAAAATGTCACAAAAAGGTCAAAAATGTCACAAAAAGGTCAAAAATGTCAAAAAAACGTCATACCGCTGTATGAGGTCAAAAATGTCACAAAAACTTCATACCGCGGAATGATTTCAAAAATGTCACAACAACGTCATACCGCGGAATCATATAAAAAATGTCACAAAAATGTCACAAAAACGTATACCGCGGGATCATGTCAAAAATGTCGTAAAAAGATCAAAAATGTCTCAAAAACGTCATACCGCGGTATGAAGTCAAAAATGTCACAAAAACGTCATACCGCTGTATGAGGTCCAAAATGTCACAAAAACTTCATACCGCGGAATGATTTCAAAAATGTCACAACAACGTCATACCGCGGAATCATGTAAAAAATGTCACAAAAATGTCACAAAAACGTCATACCGCGGGATCATGTCAAAAATTTCACAGAAAGGTCAAAAACGTCACAAAAGTCACAAAAACGTCAAACCGCGGTATGAGGTCAAAAATGTCACAAAAACGTCATACCGCGGAATGATGTCAAAAACGTCACGAAAACGTCATACCGCGGTATGAGGTCAAAAATGTAAAAAAAACGTCATACCGCGGGATGATGTCAAAAATGTCACAAAAACGTCATACCGCGGGAAGAGGTCAAAAATGTCACAAAAACGTCATACCGCGGAATGATGTCAAAAATTTCACAGAAAAGTCATACCGCGGTATGAGGTCAAAAATGTCACAAAAACGTCATAACGCGGTATGAGGTCAAAAACGTCACGAAAACGTCATACCGCGGTATGAGGTCAAAAATGTCACAAAAACGTTATACCGCGGGATGAGGTCAAAAATGTCACAAAAACGTCATACCGCGGAATGATGTCAAAAATTTCACAGAAAAGTCATACCGCGGAATCATGTAAAAAATGTCACAAAAATGTCACAATAACGTCATACCGCGGGATAATGTCAAAAATGTCATAAAAAGATCAAAAATGTCTCAAAAATGTCATACCGCGGTATGAGGTCAAAAATGTCACAAAAACGTCATACCGCGGTATGAGGTAAAAAGTGTCACAAAAACGTCATCCCGCGGAATCATGTCAAAAATGTCACAAAAAGGTCAAAAATGTCACAAAAACGTCATCCTGCGATATGAGGTCAAAAACGTCACAAAAGTCACAAAAACGTCATAACGCGGTATGAGGTCAAAAATGTCACAAAATCGTCATACGGCAGGATGATGTCAAAAATTTTCCAAAAAGGTCAAAAATGTCACAAAAACGTCATCCTGCGATATGAGGTCAAAAACGTCACAAAAGTCACAGAAAAGTCATACCGCGGTATGAGGTCAAAAATGTCACAAAAACGTCATCCCGCGGAATCATGTCAAAAATGTCACAAAAAGGTCAAAAATGTCACAAAAACGTCATCCTGCGATATGAGGTCAAAAACGTCACAAAAGTCACAGAAAAGTCATACCGCGGTATGAGGTCAAAAATGTCACAAAAACGTCATTTCGCGGTATGAGGTCAAAAACGTCACAAAAACATCATACCGCGGTATGGGGTCAAAAACGTCAGAAAAGTCACAAAACGTCATACCGCGGTATGAGGTCAAAAATATCGCAAAAACGTCATAACGCGGTATGAGTTCAAAAACGTCACGAAAACGTCATACCGCGGTATGAGGTCAAAAATGTCACAGAAAAGTCATACCGCGGTATGAGGTCAAAAATGTCACAAAAACATCATACCGCGGAATCATGTAAAAAATGTCAAAAAAGGTCAAAGATGTCACAAAAACGTCATACCGCGGAATGATGTCAAAAATGTCACAAAAACGTCATACCGCGGGATGATGTCAAAAATGTCACAAAAACGTCATGCCGCGGTATGAGGTCAAAAATGTCACAAAAACGTCATACCGCGGAATCATGTAAAAAATGTCACAAAAATGTCACAAAGATGTCATACCGCAGGATCATGTCAAAAACGTCATAAAAAGATCAAAAATGTCTGAAAAACGTCATACCGCGGTATGAAGTAAAAAATGTCACAAAAACGTCATACCGCGGTATGAGGTCAAAAATGTCACAAAAACGTCATACCGCTGTATGAGGGAAAAAGTGTCAAAGAAACGTCATACCGCGGAATCATGGCAAAAATGTCACAAAAAGGTCAAAAATGTCACAAAAACGTCATGCCGCGGAATGTTGTCAAAAATGTCACAAAAACGTCATACCGTGGGATGATGTCAAAAATATCACAAAAATTTCATACCGCAGTATGATGTCAAAAATGTCAGAAAAACGTCATACCGCGGTATGAGGTAAAAAGTGTCACTAAAACGTCATACCGCAGAATCATGGCAAAAATGTCACAAGAAGGTCAAAAATGTCACAAAAACGTCATGCCGCGGAATGTTGTCAAAAATATCACAAAAACGTCATACCGTGGGATGATGTCAAAAATATCACAAAAATTTCATACCGCAGTATGATGTCAAAAATGTCACAAAAACGTCATACCGCTGGATGAGGTCAAAAATGTCACAAAAAAGTCATTCCGCGGGATGATGTCAAAAATTTCACAAAAACGTCATACCGCGGAATCATGTCAAAAATGTCACAAAGTCATACCGCGGTACAAGGTCAAAAATGTCACAAAAACGTCATGCCACGGAATCATGTAAAAAATGTCACAAAAAGGTCAAAAATGTCACAAAAACGTTATACCGTGGGATGATGTCAAAAATATCACAAAAATTTCATACCGCAGTATGATGTCAAAAATGTCACAAAAACGTCATACCGCGGGATGAGGTCAAAAATGTCACAAAAAAGTCATTCCGCGGGATGATGTCAAAAATTTCACAAAAACGTCATACCGCGGAATCATGTCAAAAATGTCACAAAGTCATACCGCGGTACAAGCTCAAAAATGTCACAAAAACGTCATGCCACGGAATCATGTAAAAAATGTCACAAAAAGGTCAAAAATGTCACAAAAACGTTATACCGCGGGAAGAGGTCAAAAATGTCACAAAAACGTCATACCGCGGAATGATGTCAAAAATTTCACAGAAAAGTCATACCGCGGTATGAGGTCAAAAATGTCACAAAAATTTCATACCACGGAATGAGGTCAAAAATGACACAAAAACGTCATACCGCGGTATGAGGTCAAAAACGTCTCAAAAGTCACAAAAACGTCATACCGCGGTATGAGGTCAAAAATGTCGCAAACACGTCATACCGCGGTATGAGGTCAAAAATGTCACAAAAAGGTCAAAAATGTCACAAAAACGTAATACCGCTGTATGAGGTCCAAAATGTCACAAAAACTTCATACCGCGGAATGATTTCAAAAATGTCACAAAAACGTCATACCGCGGAATCATGTAAAAAATGTCACAAAAATGTCACAAAAACGTCATACCGCGGGATCATGTCAAAAATGTCGTAAAAAGATCAAAAATGTCTCAAAAACGTCATACCGCGGTATGAAGTAAAAAATGTCACAAAAACGTCATACCGCGGAATGATGTCAAAAATTTAACAGAAAAGTCATACCGCGGAATAATGTAAAAAATGTCAAAAAAGGTCAAAAATATCACAAAAACGTTAAACCACGGTATGAGGTCAAAAATGTACCAAAAACGTCATACCACGGTATGAGGTAAAAAACGTCACAAAAGTCACAAAAATTTCATACCACGGTATGAGGTCAAAAATGTCACAAAAACGTCATACCGCGGGATGAGGTCAAAAATGTCAAAAAAACGTCATACCGCGGTATGAGGTCAAAAATGTCGCAAAAACGTCATACCGCTGTATGAGGTCCAAAATGTCACAAAAACGTCATACTGCGGAATGATGTCAAAAATGTCACAAAAACGTCATACCGCGGGATGATGTCAAAAATGTCACAAAAACGTCATACCGCGGGATGAGGTCAAAAATGTCACAAAAACGTCATACCGCGGAATCATGTAAAAAATGTCACAAAAATGTCACAAAAACGTCATACCGCGGGATAATGTCAAAAATGTCATAAAAAGATCAAAAATATCTCAAAAATGTCAAACCGCGGTATGAGGTCAAAAATGTCACAAAAACGTCATACCGCGGTATGAGGTAAAAAGTGTCACAAAAACGTCATCCCGCGGAATCATGTCAAAAATGTCACAGAAAGGTCAAAAATGTCACAAAAACGTCATACTGCGATATGAGGTCAAAAACGTCACAAAAGTCACAAAAACGTCATACCGCGGTATGAGGTCAAAAATGCCAAAAAAACTTCATACGGCGGGATGATGTCAAAAATGTTCCAAAAAGGTCAAAAATTTCACAAAAACGTTATACCGCGGTATGAGGTCAAAAATGTCACAAAAACGGCATTTCGCGGTATGAGGTCAAAAACGTCACAAAAACGTCATACCGCGGTATGGGGTCAAAAACGTCACAAAAGTCACAAAAATGTCACAAAGATGTCATACCGCAGGATCATGTCAAAAACGTCATAAAAAGATCAAAAATGTCACAAAAACGTCATACCGCGGTATGAGGTCAAAAATGTCACAAAAACGTCATACCGCTGTATGAGGGAAAAAGTGTCAAAAAAACGTCATACCGCGGAATCATGGCAAAAATGTCACAAAAAGGTCAAAAATGTCACAAAAACGTCATGCCGCGGAATGTTGTCAAAAATATCACAAAAACGTCATACCGTGGGATGATGTCAAAAATATCACAAAAATTTCATACCGCAGTATGATGTCAAAAATGTCACAAAAACGTCATACCGCGGGATGAGGTCAAAAATGTCACAAAAAAGTCATTCCGCGGGATGATGTCAAAAATATCACAAAAACGACATACCGCGGAATCATGTCAAAAATGTCACAAAGTCATACCGCGGTACAAGGTCAAAAATGTCACAAAAACGTCATGCCACGGAATCATGTAAAAAATGTCACAAAAAGGTCAAAAATGTCACAAAAACGTTATACCGCGGTATACCGCGGTATGAGGTCAAAATAGTCACAAAAGTCACAAAAACGTCATACCGTGGTATGAGGTCAAAAATGTCACAAAAACGTCATACCGCGGTGTGAGGTCAAAAATATCACAAAAACGTCATACCGTGGGATGATGTCAAAAATATCACAAAAATTTCATACCGCAGTATGATGTCAAAAATGTCACAAAAACGTCATACCACGGGATGAGGTCAAAAATGTCACAAAAAAGTCATTCCGCGGGATGATGTCAAAAATTTCACAAAAACGTCATACCGCGGAATCATGTCAAAAATGTCACAAAAACGTCATGCCACGGAATCATGTAAAAAATGTCACAAAAACGTTATACCGCGGTATGAGGTCAAAAATGTCACAAAAACGTCATACCGCGGCGTGAGGTCAAAATCGTCACAAAAGTCACAAAAACGTCATACCGCAGTATGAGGTCAAGAATGTCACAAAAACGTCATACCGCGGGATGAGGTCAAAAATGCCTCAAAAACGTCACACCACGGGATGATGTCAAAAATTTCACAAAAATGTCAAAAATGTCTCAAAAACGTGATGCCGCGATATGAGGTCAAAAATGTCAGAAAAACGTCACACCGCGGGATGATGTCAAAAATGTCACAAAAATTTCATACTGCAGTATGGTGTCAAAAATGTCACAAACACGTAATAACGCGGGATGAGGTCAAAAATGTCACAAAAATTTCATACCACGGAATGAGGTCAAAAATGTCACAAAAACGTCATACCGCGGTATGAGGTCAAAAATGTCACCAAAAGGTCAAAAATGTCACAAAAAACGTAATACCGCTGTATGAGGTCCAAAATGTCACAGAAACTTCATACCGCGGAATGATTTCAAAAATGTCACAAAAACGTCATACCGCGGAATCATGTAAAAAATGTCACAAAAATGTCACAAAAACGTCATACCGCGGGATCATGTCAAAAATGTCGTAAAAAGATCAAAAATGTCTGAAAAACGTCATGCCACGGAATCATGTAAAAAATGTCACAAAAACATCATACCGCGGAATGATGTCAAAAATTTAACAGAAAAGTCATACCGCGGAATAATGTAAAAAATGTCAAAAAAGGTCAAAAATATCACAAAAACGTTAAACCACGGTATGAGGTCAAAAATGTCACAAAAGTCACAAAAATTTCATACCACGGTATGAGGTCAAAAATGTCACAAAAACGTCATACCGCGGGATGAGGTCAAAAATGTCAAAAAAATGTCATACCGCGGTATGAGGTCAAAAATGTCGCAAAAACGTCATACCGCTGTATGAGGTCCAAAATGTCACAAAAACGTCATACTGCGGAATGATGTCAAAAATGTCACAAAAACGTCATACCGCGGGATGATGTCAAAAATGTCACAAAAACGTCATACCGCGGGATGAGGTCAAATGTCACAAAAACGTCATACCGCGGAATCATGTAAAAAATGTCACAAAAATGTCACAAAAACGTCATACCGCGGGATGATGTCAAAAATGTCACAAAAACGTCATACCGCGGAATCATGTAAAAAATGTCACAAAAATGTCACAATAACGTCATACCGCGGTATGAGGTAAAAAGTGTCACAAAAACGTCATACCGCGGTATGAGGTAAAAAGTGTCACAAAAACGTCATACCGCGGTATGAGGTAAAAAGTGTCACAAAAACGTCATCCCGCGGAATCATGTCAAAAATGTCACAAAAAGGTCAAAAATGTCACAAAAACGTCATCCTGCGATATGAGGTCAAAAACATCACAAAATTCACAAAAACGTCATAACGCGGTATGAGGTCAAAAATGTCACAAAAACGTCATTAGGCAGGATGATGTCAAAAATGTTCCAAAAAGGTCAAAAATTTCACTAATACGTCATACCGCTGTATGAGGTCCAAAATGTCACAAAAACATGATACCGCGGGATTATGTCAAAAATGTCACAAAAACGTCATACCGCGGAATCATGTAAAAAATGTCACAAAAATGTCACAATAACGTCATACCGCGGTATGAGGTAAAAAGTGTCACAAAAACGTCATACCGCGGTATGAGGTAAAAAGTGTCACAAAAACGTCATACCGCGGTATGAGGTAAAAAGTGTCACAAAAACGTCATCCCGCGGAATCATGTCAAAAATGTCACAAAAAGGTCAAAAATGTCACAAAAACGTCATCCTGCGATATGAGGTCAAAAACATCACAAAATTCACAAAAACGTCATAACGCGGTATGAGGTCAAAAATGTCACAAAAACGTCATTAGGCAGGATGATGTCAAAAATGTTCCAAAAAGGTCAAAAATGTCACAAAAACGTCATACCGCGGAATCATGTAAAAAATGTCACAAAAATGTCACAATAACGTCATACCGCGGTATGAGGTAAAAAGTGTCACAAAAACGTCATACCGCGGTATGAGGTAAAAAGTGTCACAAAAACGTCATACCGCGGTATGAGGTAAAAAGTGTCACAAAAACGTCATCCCGCGGAATCATGTCAAAAATGTCACAAAAAGGTCAAAAATGTCACAAAAACGTCATCCTGCGATATGAGGTCAAAAACATCACAAAATTCACAAAAACGTCATAACGCGGTATGAGGTCAAAAATGTCACAAAAACGTCATTAGGCAGGATGATGTCAAAAATGTTCCAAAAAGGTCAAAAATTTCACTAATACGTCATACCGCTGTATGAGGTCCAAAATGTCACAAAAACATGATACCGCGGGATTATGTCAAAAATGTCACAAAAACATCATACCGCGGTATGGGGTCAAAAACGTCACAAAAGTCACAAAACGTCATACCGCGGTATGAGGTCAAAAATGTCGCAAAAACGTCATAACGCGGTATGAGTTCAAAAACGTCACGAAAACGTCATACCGCGGTATGAGGTCAAAAATGTCACATAAACGTTATACCGCGGGATGAGGTCAAAAATGTCACAAAAACGTCATACCGCGGAATGATGTCAAAAATTTCACAGAAAAGTCATACCGCGGTATGAGGTCAAAAATGTCACAAAAACGTCATACCGCGGTATGAGGTCAAAAATGTCACAAAAACGTCATACCGCGGAATCATGTAAAAAATGTCAAAAACGGTCAAAAATGTCACAAAAACGTCATACCGCGGAATGATGTCAAAAATGTCACAAAAACGTCATACCGCGGGATGATGTCAAAAATGTCACAAAGATGTCATACCGCAGGATCATGTCAAAAACGTCATAAAAAGATCAAAAATGTCTCAAAAACGTCATACTGCGGTATGATGTCAAAAATGTCACAAAAACGTCATACCGCGGTATGAGGTCAAAAATGTCACAAAAACGTCATACCGCTGTATGAGGGAAAAAGTGTCAAAAAAACGTCATACCGCGGAATCATGGCAAAAATGTCACAAAAAGGTCAAAAATGTCACGAAAACGTCATGCCGCGGAATGTTGTCAAAAATGTCACAAAAACGTCATACCGTCGGATGATGTCAAAAATATCACAAAAATTTCATACCGCAGTATGATGTCAAAAATGTCACAAAAACGTCATACCGCGGTATGAGGTAAAAAGTGTCACTAAAACGTCATACCGCAGAATCATGGCAAAAATGTCACAAAAAGGTCAAAAATGTCACAAAAATGTCATGCCGCGGAATGTTGTCAAAAATATCACAAAAACGTCATACCGTGTATTCTGTCCTCACACAGGCGTGCTGGACTATGCTAGACAGATAGCGAACAAAAAAGACTTCCAGCTGTTGAAAGTGCTTTCATCTTTTATGTAAAACTGAAAAATAAACACAAGAAAATATGTATCAATGTACGCTCCATAAATACATGAATTAAATGAAAATACATAAAGCGCATATCATTTCAACCAAAACATGTAGCAGTTTAACTTATAGGACTGCATTTATATTCACACGGACCATAAGAACGTAACGTATTGACCGTAATGCACTTCAAATGTAATAGCCTAGCATTCACTCGTAGCTAGTAGACAGCTAGCAACACACAAAACTAAGTCGCCGCTAAATACAACAATATTTTCATAGCAAAAGTCACATACTTATCATCGAACAATGTTACAACACCATAACATCCGATAACTTACGGACATAGATCCTCCAAGGCTTAGAAAAACGCAGACGAAACTGTCTCTGTACCACACTGTGGAGCGATCATGCTTGACTGACTGACTCCTCGGTAAAAACAAACCTCACTCATATCCAGCCACTAGGGGGCGGTAAATGAATGGAATACTAACACAGGCTTTTCTATACAAAAATCTCTTTGGTAACAGTACACTCCCCGCCTGGTATATTAACAAATGTACCACTCTTAATTAAACATTTTTATCACTCTCAGACAAAAGTACTATTACATCAGTAACAGGCCTAAGGTAGGTTTTAGCAGTGCCTTGTTTCACAGTCTTAACCTCGACCTTTCTCACTCTGTTATCATCGCTGGGAATGGCTTTGACTACAATACCAATAGGCCACTCGTTACGCTTTGCTTGATTGTCTTTTAACAGAATAACATCACCCTGTTTAACATTTGGCTTTTCTCCCTTCCACTTTCGCCTTGTCTGCAGTGTAGCAAGATACTCTTGCCTCCATCTCTTCCAAAAACAGTCCGCGAGACTCTGAACTTGCCGCCACTGGGCTTTGTAAAGGTCTTTGAGTTCAAAGTCTCCAGGTGGTGCTGAAACAGCACTGGCCTTCTGTGTTAGAAGCATTGCAGGCGAGAGAACTTCAGGTGTTTCATGATCAGTAAAAACTGGGACTAAGGGCCTGGCATTCATTATGGCCATAACCTCAGCCATAAGAGTGACTAATACCTCGTGTGTAAGGCGGGTGGTTGAGGTTTTTAATAGCAAGCCATCAAGGATGCGTCGGACGAGTCCAATCATTCGCTCCCACACTCCTCCCATGTGGGATGAATGCGGAGCATTGAATGTCCAGGTGCAGCTTTGGTCCTGTAAGTAGTCTCTGATTTCTGGATCCTCAACGTGGAGTTGTAGTTCTTTACAAGCACCAATGAAGTTTGTGCCTTGGTCTGACCGTAGGTGTTTGACAGGTCCTCTGATTGACAGGAATCGACGCAAGGCATTGATAAAACTTGAAGCTGACATTGACTCTATAACTTCTATGTGCACGGCCCTGGTACTCAGACAGGTAAACAGCACAGCCCACCTTTTACTGTCAGCGCTGTTTGCCCTTGTGCGGCAGGATTTGACATTCCAAGGTCCAAAAACATCCAGGCCTACATGAGTGAATGGCGGGTCAACTGCAAGTCTGTCGGTGGGCAAGCTGGCCATTTTTTGCTCCTCCAGACGGCCTCTAAGTTTTCTACATATGACACATTTATGGAGTGTGCCAGAGATTAGTCTCTTGCCCCCAACAACCCATAGTCCGGCTGTGCGCAGAGCACCTTCAGTGAACTGTCGGCCTTGGTGAGCTACTTGGTTGTGGTAATGTCTAACTAAAAGAACGGCCACATGATGAGTACCTGGGATTATCAAAGGGTGTTTCTCCATATCTGATAGATCTGCTGACTGTAAACGTCCCCCAACCCTTAACAAACCCTCACCATCAATGAAGGGGTCAAGTTTTTCAAGAGGACTGCGGGAAGGGATCTCTTTACCTTTTTGAAGGCTCTCAATTTCTTCTTTGTAAGTCTCTGTTTGAATGCACTGAATGATTGCTGTTTTTGCTTGTGAGATTTCTGTAGTATTTGTAAGATTACAATTGTGCCAACCTTTACATGTACTTGATACTTTGGAGAATGACTTGGCAATGTGGATGAGAGTTTTTATTGCTCTCACCAGGGACTTCCAGCTTGAGAAACGTGCAAACCTGTGGGTTCCAAGCTCCTTTTTCTCTATTTTTGTTGCTAGGGAAGTCACTTGGGGCCGAACTTCAACGTCCGCTGATGGGTCCACAAGGTTGAAAGTCTCTTTGATCTGTACTGTGTCTCTTTGGTCAGTGTCAGTCTGTGTCAAGAACTGTGGACCAGAGAGCCAGGTGTTATGTTGCAGGTGGGCTGCTAAAACAGGTCTTGTCCCATGATCTGCAGGGTTTTGGTCTGTAGTGACATGATGCCACTGGTCTGGTTTGGTAGATTTGCAAATCTGAGCAACTCTATTTGCAACATACACGTAGAATCTGCGTGTGGTATTGTGAATGTAGCCTAAAACTATTCGGCTGTCTGTGTAGAAGTTGACTGCATGAAACTCAATGTCACTTTCATCTACAATCACTTGAGCCAATTCCACTGCTAATACAGCTGCACATAATTCTAAGCGTGGGATAGTGTGGGCAGAAGATGGGGCTAACTTAGCCTTACCCATGATAAACCCAACATGGCATTGGCTATCAGTGTCACTGACCCTAAGGTATGCTACAGCTGCTATTGCCATCGTTGAAGCATCTGAGAAGATGCACAACTCTCTTCTCTGAGTGTGTGACAATGAAACTGGAACAAAGGGTCTGTGGATTTGGAGATGTTCAAGAGCGGTAAGTGAATCAGTCCACCTTACCCACTCTGCCTCCCGGTCTACCGGTAGAGGTTCGTCCCAATCCTGCTGTTCTACAGTTAGCTCTCTGTACAATGCTTTTCCCTGTATTGTAACTGGGGCAGCGAATCCGAGGGGATCATAGAGGCTATTCACAACAGAAAGTATTCCTCTACGGGTGAAAGGTTTACTGTCTTTAGCTACACGGAATGTGAAACAGTCATTTTCTAAGTCCCAACTCACCCCAAGGCTCCGTTGGAGAGGCAGAGGGTCTACATCCAGATCCAAATCCTTGAGATCTGTTGCTCTCTCTTCAGGTGGAAATGCGTTCATCACATGACTAACGTTTGAGGCTATTTTATGAAGTCTTATATTTGATTCTGCCATCATGTTTCTCGCTCCTGTTAAGAGTTTGATGGCTTCACTTTCACTGGACACAGAGGCCAGTCCATCATCCACGTAGAAATTGCGGAAGACAAACTGTTTTGCATTGGAGCCGTATTCCTCTTCTCCAAGTTCTGTGGCCCGCCTGAGACCGTAGACAGCGATGGCTGGGGAAGGGCTGTTCCCAAAAACGGGCACCTTCATGCGAAACTCAGTGATTTCCTTGCTAAGGTCATTATCCTGAAACCACAGAAACCGGAGATAATTTCTGTGTCTTTCTTTGACTCTGAAGCAGTAAAACATCTGCTCAACATCTACAGTGACTGCAACTTGTTCTTGCCTAAAGCGCAGTAGAACCCCGAGCAGTGTATTGTTCAAGTCAGGTCCCTTAAGGAGAATGTCATTTAGGGAAATACCATTGAACGAGGCGCTTGAGTCAAACACAACTCGTATTTTGCCCGGTTTCTGGGGATGGTACACCCCAAATGTTGGTAGGTACCAGCATTCTTCGCCTGGTTTGAGTGGAGGTGCCTTTTCTGCCTGGTCATTATCAAAGATTTTCTGCATAAATTCAGTGAACTGGTCTCTCATGTCTTTCTTTTTCTGTAGTGTCCGTAACAGAATAGTGAGGCGCTTCAGAGCCTGTTCTCTGTTGTTGGGAAGCAGAGGGCGTGGTGTACGGAATGGTAGGGGCGCCACCCAGTGGTTATCATTGTCCATATAAACCTCTCTGTCCATTATCTCAAGAAAGATTTTGTCCTCAACAGACAAGGCTGTTTTGTCATCATCTGGATTTCTTTGGAATACATTAAGCCCCAAGTTGTCTGTTGGTTTGAGTGGAGCTGTTTGTGCGTCGTAGAATGCATGGTCTGTTTGCTGTATGGGAGCACTGAATTTCTCCTTTACATGGATTGCACCAGGACAAGGTTCGAGAAAGGAAGTGCGTCCATTATTTAGCACATTCGTTTTGTAAACGTTCACTTTTGTTTGTTTGTGTACCCCTCCAAGGCACACCTCGCCAACAATGACCCAGCCCAAATCTAGTCGCTGGGTGTACGGTGTGTTGTGTGGACCATTGTACTGTTCACGTACCTTGTGTACACTGAGGACGTCTCGTCCTAATAAGAGAAGGATGGGCGTCTCTGGTTCGATTGGTGGTATTTTATCTGCAACAGGAGCTAGGTGAGGAAAGTGCTGTACAATGTCAGGTGTGGGGATTTCTGAGCGATCATCTGGCATCATATTGCATTCCAAAAGAGGTGGGAGTGCTACATGAGTCTTTCCATCTAGAGACGAGACAACAAAATTGTGAGCTTTCCTTCCTGTTGCTTCTTGTATCCCCGCACAGGTCTTCAGAGTATAAGTGGAGCGAGCTGCATTAATGCCAAATAGATCAAAGAAGGCTGATTTGGCAAGAGATCGGTTGCTTTGGTCGTCTAAGACCACATACATTTTTTGAGCTCTGCTGGGACAGTTTGCAGGGTACACATTCACGAGGGAGATTTTTGAACATGATCTGAGTCCAAGAGATTTGTCACAGATTTCTGTGCATTTTGAAGTGACTTCAGGAGATGAGTTATTGTCTTGCTCCCCGCCATGCTCTTGCTGCGTTGCTTGCACCTCTGTAAACCAAGGAGCGGGGCCGGGGTGCAGAGCAGTGAGGTGCTTGTCGCTATTACACTCTTTGCACTTGACAGCAACTTTACAGTCTTTAGCTAAGTGCTTAGTGGATGCACAACAGCGAAAACTGATAGAGTTCTCTTTTAGATAAGCCCTTCTTTCATCTAAGTGCTTGACTCTAAACCCACGACACTTTGCCAAAGGGTGTGGCTTATTATGTATAGGGCACCGTTCAGCTGGCTCATCTGATTTTCCTTCTGATACACTATTTGTGACTGAAGGCATAACTGCAACTTCAGTTCTCCTTACTGACACTGTTTTGTAATTGTTGTTGTGTCTCACAGGTTTCTTTGGCTTTACATGGGCCATATTGCTGGATGTAGAGAACACAAAACTTGGATCATTACGGGTTTTTGCTTGTCTACATATGAAATTTACAAAGTAGCTAAAGGGTGGAAAGGAAACATTATGTTCCTCCTTGTACTTAGAGCCCTGTGTAATCCAGCATTCTTGTAAGCCATAGGGAAGCTTTTCTACTACAGGGTTAACCCCCCTCGCTGTGTCAAGATAGGCTAAACCTGGTAATTGTCCCCCTGACTTAGCTGACTGTATCTCCATTAAAATATCTCCTAGTTCTCTGAGACGCTGGTTGTCTTTGTTAGATATTTTTGGAAATGTCTCTAGTTTTAGCAGCAGAGCATTTTCAATAATCTCAGGGGAGCCATATGTGTCATCTAGTCTTTGCCAAACCATAGCTACTCCTGTTGTTGGGTTGTGGACATGAGCTGACCTGATGCGCATGGCTTGTGGAGATGAGTCTGGGCCGAGCCACTTTATTAGTAGATCAAGTTCCTCTCGGGCTGTTAAGCTGAGCTCCCTTGTGGTGTCTTGGAAAGATGTTTTCCAGGCCCAATAGTTTTCTGGACGATCATCAAATTTCAGTAGCCCGGAGCTTACCATCTCTCTCCTGACAAGGTATTTGGTGAGATCCGTCATTTGTGTTGCTTCACACGCATAATCTCGAAGACTGGATGTGTGAGACATTGGGGGAGGAACATAAGGTGAGTATCCTCTGTTTTGCGCGACAGGCGTTACCACATCTTTAATGGAGGGCTTAGACAGGTGGGTCTCCTTGTTAGGAAGTGGATACCATTGAACTGGGTCTGGTTGTGCTCGTTCTGCATATGTGGGTACGGCGGGAGGTTCCTGTGAGACCGGAGCTTGCTGCTGAGCGTTTGGTGTCACGTAGTGGGCCTGCACATACTCACTTGTGCGTTGAGTGCGATCCTCAGGAGAAATCTGGACGTCGTCGAGAGGATCTGACTCCATTGCTGCTGCAGCCTCATAAACCGCTGCTTCTGCTGAGGCCGCTGTAGCGCTCCTCTCTACTTTTAGGACATACAGATTTGCCTCCAGCTCTGCTTTGCGTTGTTCCGCTTCAGCTAACATTTTTTGATTTTCTGCCTCGATGCGGGCTTTCTGTTTCATCATTTCCGCTTCTTGTGCTGCATACTTGGCTTCTACCAGGGCCGCCTCTGCTTTAGCCTTTGCCTTGGTAGCCGCTATGCTGGCTGAGGACCTGCTTGATCTCCCAGATGACTTGGAGCCTGTGCCTTCAGACCTGACCTCGAAATCTTTAATTGCTTGGCCGGTGTGCTCCATGCTGTTCTTCCTGCTCACGGAGTGTAGTCAACAGTGGATCTGGTTTTAGCCCGACGTGAAACCGTCCTTTTACTATTCTGTCCTCACACAGGCGTGCTGGACTATGCTAGACAGATAGCGAACAAAAAAGACTTCCAGCTGTTGAAAGTGCTTTCATCTTTTATGTAAAACTGAAAAATAAACACAAGAAAATATGTATCAATGTACGCTCCATAAATACATGAATTAAATGAAAATACATAAAGCGCATATCATTTCAACCAAAACATGTAGCAGTTTAACTTATAGGACTGCATTTATATTCACACGGACCATAAGAACGTAACGTATTGACCGTAATGCACTTCAAATGTAATAGCCTAGCATTCACTCGTAGCTAGTAGACAGCTAGCAACACACAAAACTAAGTCGCCGCTAAATACAACAATATTTTCATAGCAAAAGTCACATACTTATCATCGAACAATGTTACAACACCATAACATCCGATAACTTACGGACATAGATCCTCCAAGGCTTAGAAAAACGCAGACGAAACTGTCTCTGTACCACACTGTGGAGCGATCATGCTTGACTGACTGACTCCTCGGTAAAAACAAACCTCACTCATATCCAGCCACTAGGGGGCGGTAAATGAATGGAATACTAACACAGGCTTTTCTATACAAAAATCTCTTTGGTAACAGTACACCGTGGGATGATGTCAAAAATATCACAAAAATTTCATACCGCAGTATGATGTCAAAAATGTCACAAAAACGTCATACCGCGGTATGAGGTCAAAATCGTCACAAAGGTCACAAAAACGTCATACCGCGGAATGTTGTCAAAAATATCACAAAAACGTCATACCGTGGGATGATGTCAAAAATATCACAAAAATTTCATACCGCAGTATGATGTCAAAAATGTCACAAAAACGTCATACCACGGGATGAGGTCAAAAATGTCACAAAAAAGTCATTCCGCGGGATGATGTCAAAAATTTCACAAAAACGTCATACCGCGGAATCATGTCAAAAATGTCACAAAAACGTCATGCCACGGAATCATGTAAAAAATGTCACAAAAACGTTATACCGCGGTATGAGGTCAAAAATGTCACAAAAACGTCATACAGCGGTATGAGGTCAAAAATGTCACAAAAACGTCATACCGCGGAATCATGTCAAAAATGTCACAAAAACGTCATGCCACGGAATCATGTAAAAAATGTCACAAAAACGTTATACCGCGGTATGAGGTCAAAAATGTCACAAAAACGTCATACCGCGGTATGAGGTCAAAATCGTCACAAAAGTCACAAAAACGTCATACCGCAGTATGAGGTCAAGAATGTCACAAAAACGTCATACCGCGGGATGAGGTCAAAAATGCCTCAAAAACGTCACACCGCGGGATGATGTCAAAAATGTCACAAAAATTTGATACTGCAGTATGGTGTCAAAAATGTCACAAAAACGTAATAACGCGGGATGAGGTCAAAAACGTCTCAAAAGTCACAAAAACGTCATACCGCGGTATGAGGTCAAAAATGTCGCAAACACGTCATACCGCGGTATGAGGTCAAAAATGTCACAAAAAGGTCAAAAATGTCACAAAAACGTAATACCGCTGTATGAGGTCCAAAATGTCACAAAAACGTCATACCGCGGTATGAGGTCAAAAACGTCTCAAAAGTCACAAAAACGTCATACCGCGGTATGAGGTCAAAAATGTCGCAAACACGTCATACCGCGGTATGAGGTCAAAAATGTCACAAAAAGGTCAAAAATGTCACAAAAACGTAATACCGCTGTATGAGGTCCAAAATGTCACAAAAACTTCATACCGCGGAATGGTTTCAAAAATGTCACAAAAACGTCATACCGCGGAATCATGTAAAAAATGTCACACAAATGTCACAAAAACGTCATACCGCGGGATCATGTCAAAAATGTCGTAAAAAGATCAAAAATGTCTCAAAAACGTCATACCGCGGTATGAAGTAAAAAATGTCACAAAAACGTCATACCGCGGAATGATGTCAAAAATTTAACAGAAAAGTCATACCGCGGAATAATGTAAAAAATGTCAAAAAAGGTCAAAAATATCACAAAAACGTTAAACCACGGTATGAGGTCAAAAATGTACCAAAAACGTCATACCACGGTATGAGGTAAAAAACGTCACAAAAGTCACAAAAATTTCATACCACGGTATGAGGTCAAAAATGTCACAAAAACGTCATACCGCGGGATGAGGTCAAAAATGTCAAAAAAACGTCATACCGCGGTATGAGGTCAAAAATGTCGCAAAAACGTCATACCGCTGTATGAGGTCCAAAATGTCACAAAAACGTCATACCGCGGAATGATGTCAAAAATGTCACAAACACTTTATACCGCGGGATGATGTCAAAAATGTCACAAACACGTCACAAAAACGTCATACCACGGGATCATGTCAAAAATGTCATAAAAGATCAAAAATGTCTCAAAAATGTCATACCGCGGTATGAGGTCAAAAATGTCACAAAAACGTCATACCGCGGTATGAGGTAAAAAGTGTCACAAAAACGTCATCCCGCGGAATCATGTCAAAAATGTCACAGAAAGGTCAAAAATGTCACAAAAACGTCATACTGCGATATGAGGTAAAAAACGTCACAAAAGTCACAAAAACGTCATACCGCGGTATGAGGTCAAAAATGCCAAAAAAACTTCATACGGCGGGATGATGTCAAAAATGTTCCAAAAAGGTCAAAAATGTCACAAAAACGTTATACCGCGGTATGAGGTCAAAAATGTCACAAAAACGGCATTTCGCGGTATGAGGTCAAAAACGTCACAAAAACGTCATACCGCGGTATGGGGTCAAAAACGTCACAAAAGTCACAAAAACGTCATACCGCGGTATGAGGTCAAAAATGTCGCAAAAACGTCATAACGCGGTATGAGTTCAAAAACGTCACGAAAACGTCATACCGCGGTATGAGGTCAAAAATGTCACAACACCGTTATACCGCGGGATAAGGGTCAAATGTCACAACGTGCTTTGGCGGAATGATGTCAAAAATTTCACGAAAAGTCATACAGCGGTGGCAGGTCAAAAATGTCACAAAAAAGCGTCCTTTTTACCGCGGTATGAGGTCAAAAATGTGCAAACGTCATACCACGCGGTATGAGGTCAAAAATGTCACAAAAACGTCATACCGCGGAATCATGTAAAAAATGTCAAAAAAGGTCAAAAATGTCACAAAAACGTTATACCACGGTATGAGGTCAAAAATGTCACAAAAACGTCATACCGCGGTATGAGGTCAAAAATGTCACAAAAACGTCATACCGCCGTATGAGGTCAAAAACGTCACAAAAGTCACAAAAACGTCATACCGCGGTATGAGGTCAAAAATGTCGCAAATACGTCATTCCGCGGTATGAGGTCAAAAATGTCACAAAAAGGTCAAAAATGCCAAAAAAACTTCATACGGCGGGATGATGTCAAAAATGTTCCAAAAAGGTCAAAAATGTCACAAAAACGTTATACCGCGGTATGAGGTCAAAAATGTCACAAAAACGGCATTTCGCGGTATGAGGTCAAAAACGTCACAAAAACGTCATACCGCGGTATGGGGTCAAAAACGTCACAAAAGTCACAAAAACGTCATTCCGCGGTATGAGGTCAAAAATGTCGCAAAAACGTCATAACGCGGTATGAGTTCAAAAACGTCACGAAAACGTCATACCGCGGTATGAGGTCAAAAATGTCACAACACCGTTATACCGCGGGATGAGGTCAAAAATGTCACAAAAACGTCATACCGCGGAATGATGTCAAAAATTTCACAGAAAAGTCATACCGCGGTATGAGGTCAAAAATGTCACAAAAACGTCATACCGCGGTATGAGGTCAAAAATGTCACAAAAACGTCATACCGCAGTATGAGGTCAAAAATGTCACAAAAACGTCATACCGCGGAATCATGTAAAAAATGTCAAAAAAGGTCAAAAATGTCACAAAAACGTTATACCACGGTATGAGGTCAAAAATGTCACAAAAACGTCATACCGCGGTATGAGGTCAAAAATGTCACAAAAACGTCATACCGCCGTATGAGGTCAAAAACGTCACAAAAGTCACAAAAACGTCATACCGCGGTATGAGGTCAAAAATGTCGCAAATACGTCATTCCGCGGTATGAGGTCAAAAATGTCACAAAAAGGTCAAAAATGTCACAAAAACGTCATACCGCTGTATGAGGTCCAAAATGTCACAAAAACATGATACCGCGGGATTATGTCAAAAATGTCACAAAAACGTCATATGACGGGATAATGTAAAAAATGTCACAAAAAGGTCAAAAATGTCACAAAAACGTCATACCGCGGTATGAGGTCAAAAATGTCACAAAAACGTCATACCGCGGAATCACGTAAAAAATGTCACAAAAATGTCATACCGCGGGATCATGTCAAAAATGTCATAAAAAGATCAGAAATGTCTCAAAAACGTCATACCGCGGTATGAAGTCAAAAATGTCACAAAAACGTCATACCGCGGGATGAGGTCAAAAATGTCAAAAAAACGTCATACCGCGGTATGAGGTAAAAAGTGTCACAAAAACGTCATACCGTGGAATCATGGCAAAAATGTCACAAAAAGGTCAAAAATGTCACAAAAACGTCATACCGCGGAATGATGTCAAAAATTTCACAGAAAAGTCATACCGCGGTATAATGTCAAAAATGTCACAAAAACGTCATACCGCGGTATGAGGTCAAAAATGTCACAAAAACGTCATACCGCGGTATGAGGTAAAAAGTGTCACAAAAACCTCATACCGCGGAATCATGTCAAAAATTTCACAGAAAGGTCAAATATTTCACAAAAACGTCATACCGTGGTATGAGGTCAAAAACGTCACAAAAGTCACAAAAACATCAAACCGCGGTATGAGGTCAAAAATGTCACAAAAACGTCATACAGCGGAATCATGTAAAAATGTCACAAAAAGGTCAAAAATGTCACAAAAACGTCATAACGCGGTATGAGGTCAAAAACGTCACGAAAACGTCATACCGCGGTATGAGGTCAAAAATGTCACAAAAACGTCATACCGCGGTATGAGGTCAAAAATGTCACAAAAACGTCATACGGCGGAATGATGTCAAAAATTTCACAGAAAAGTCATACCGCGGTATGAGGTCAAAAATGTCACAAAAACGTCATACCGCGGTATGAGGTCAAAAATGTCACAAAAACGTCATACCGCGGAATCATGTAAAAAATGTAAAAAACGGTCAAAAATGTCACAAAAACGTCATACCGCGGAATGATGTCAAAAATGTCACAAAAACGTCATACCGCGGGATGATGTCAAAAATGTCACAAAAACGTCATGCCGCGGAATCATGTAAAAATTGTCACAAAAATGTCACAAAGATGTCATACCGCAGGATCATGTCAAAAACGTCATAAAAAGATCAAAAATGTCTCAAAAACGTCATACCGCGGTATGAAGTCAAAAATGTCACAAAAACGTCATACCGCGGTATGAGGTCAAAAATGTCACAAAAACGTCATACCGCTGTATGAGGGAAAAAGTGTCAAAAAAACGTCATACCGCGGAATCATGGCAAAAATGTCACAAAAAGGTCAAAAATGTCACAAAAACGTCATGCCGCGGAATGTTGTCAAAAATGTCACAAAAACGTCATACCGTGGGATGATGTCAAAAATGTCAAAAAAACGTCATACCGCGGTATGAGGTCAAAAATGTCACAAAAACGTCATACCGCGGAATGATGTCAAAAATTTCACAGAAAGGTCAAAAATGTCTCAAAAACGTGATGCCGCGATATGAGGTCAAAAATGTCAGAAAAACGTCACACGCGGGATAATGTGAAAAATGTCAAAATTTCATGCACCTAGTATGGTGTCAAAAATGTCACAAAAAGTCACAAAAACGTCATACCGCGGTATGAGGTCAAAAATGTCGCAAAAACGTCATAGCAGCGGTATGAGTTCAAAGACGTCACGAAACGTCATTCCGCGGTGTGAAATTCCATCACAAAAACGTTATACGCGGGATTAGGTCAATAGTGTCACCAAAAACGTCATACCGCGGAATGATATCAAAAATTTCACAGAAAAGTCATACACGGTATGAGGTCAAAAATTTCACAAAAACGTCACACCGCGGGATGATGTCAACAATGTCACAAAAATTTCATACCGCAGTATGGTGTCAAAAATGTCACAAAAACGTAATAACGCGGGATGAGGTCAAAAATGTCACAAAAGTCATACCGCGGTATAAGGTCAAAAATGTCACAAAAACGTCATGCCACGGAATCATGTAAAAAAAGTCACAAAAAGGTCAAAAATGTCACAAAAACGTTATACCGCGGTATGAGGTCAAAAATGTCACAAAAACGTCATACCGCGGTATGAGGTCAAAATCGTCACAAAAGTCACAAAAACGTCATACAGCGGTATGAGGTAAAAAATGTCACAAAAACGTCATACCGCAATATGAGGTCAAAAATGTCAGAAAAACGTCACACCGCGGTATGAGGTAAAAAATTTCACAAAAAATTCATACCGCAGTATGGTGTCAAAAATGTCACAAAAACGTAATAACGCGGGATGAGGTCAAAAATGACACAAAAATTTCATACCACGGAATGAGGTCAAAAATGTCACAAAAACGTTATACCGCGGTATGAGGTCAAAAATGTCACAAAAACGTCATACCGCGGTATGAGGTCAAAAACGTCTCAAAAGTCACAAAAACGTCATACCGCGGAATGATTTAAAAAATGTCACAAAAACGTCATACCGCGGAATCATGTAAAAAATGTCACAAAAATGTCACAAAAACGTCATACCGCGGGATCATGTCAAAAATGTCATAAGAAGATCAAAAATGTCTCAAAAACGTCATACCGCTGTATGAGGTCCAAAATGTCACAAAAACGTCATACCGCGGAATGATGTCAAAAATGTCACAAAAACGTCATACCGCGGGATGATGTCAAAAATGTCACAAAAACGTCATACCGCGGAATCATGTAAAAAATGTCACAAAATTGTCACAATAACGTCATACCGCGGGATAATGTCAAAAATGTCATAAAAAGATCAAAAATGTCTCAAAAATGTCATACCGCGGAATGACGTCAAAAATGTCACAAAAACGTCATAACGCGGTATGAGGTCAAAAATGTCACAAAAACGTCATTTCGCGGTATGAGGTCAAAAACGTCACAAAAACATCATACCGCGGTATGGGGTCAAAAACATCACAAAAGTCACAAAATTTCATACAGCAGTATGAAGTCAAAAATGTCACAAAAACATCATACCGCGGAATCTTGTCAAAAATGTCACAAAAACGTCATATGGCGGGATAATGTAAAAAATGTCATAAAAAAGGTCAAAAATGTCACAAAAACGGCATACCACGGAATGATGTCAAAAATGTCACAAAAATATCATACCGTGGAACGATGTCAAAAATGTCACAAAAACGTCACATCGCGGGATGAGGTCAAAAATGTCACAAAAACGTCATACCGCGGAATCATGTCAAAAATGTCACAAAAACGTCAGACCGCGGGATGATGTCAAAAATGTCACAAAAACGTCATATGGCGGGATAATGTATAAAATGTCATAAAAAAGGTCAAAAATGTCACAAAAACGGCATACCACGGATTGATGTAAAAAATGTCACAAAAACATCATACCGCGGAATCATGTCAAAAATGTCACAAAAACGTCACATCGCAGGATGAGGGCAAAAATGTCACAAAAACGTCACATCGCGGGATGAGGGCAAAAATGTCTCAAAAACGTCATACCGCGGGATGAGGTCGAAAATGTCACAAAAATGTCACAAAAACGTCATACCGCGGAATGATGTCAAACATGTAATAAAAACGAGATCCGCCGGATGATGTCAAAAATTTCTCAAAAATTTAATAACGAAGTATGAGGTCAAAAATGTAATACCCCGGGATGAGGTCAAAAAAGTCACAAAAAAGTAAAAAATGTCACAAAAACGTATTACCGCGGAATGATGTCAAAAATCTCACAAAAATTTCATATCGCCGGATGAGGTCGAAGATGTCACAAAAACGTCATTCCGGGGAATGATGTCAAAAATATCACAAAGATATCATTACGGTGGATGAGGTCGAAAATGTCACTAAAATTTCATACCGCGGAATGCGGTCAAAAATGTCACAATAATGTCATACCGCGGGATGAGGTCAAAAATGTCACAAAAATTTGACAAAAACGTTACAAAAACGTCATACCGCAGAATGAAGTCAAAAATGTCACAAAAAGGTCATACGGCAGGTTGAGGTCAAAAATGTCTCAAATACGTCATACCGCGGTATGAGTTCAGAAATGTCACAAAAACGTCATACTGCGGAATGATGTCGAGAATGTCACAAAACGTCATACCGCGGAATGATGTCGAAAATTGCACAAAAAGGTCAAAAATGTCGCCAAGACGTCATACCGCGGGATGATTTAAAAAATGTCACAAAAATTTCATATCGCCGGATGAGGTCAAAAATGTCACAAATACGTCATACCGCGGTATGAGGTCAAAAATGTCACAAAAAGGTCAAAAATGTCACAAAAACGTAATACCGCTGTATGAGGTCCAAAATGTCACAAAAACTTCATACCGCGGAATGATTTCAAAAATGTCACAAAAACGTCATACAGCGGAATCATGTAAAAAAATGTCACAAAAAGGTCAAAAACGTCACAAAAACGTCATAACGTGGTATGAGGTCAAAAACGTCACGAAAACGTCATACCGCGGTATGAGGTCAAAGATGTCAGAAAAACGTTATACCGCGGAATGATGTCAAAAATGTCACAGAAAAGTCATACCGCGGTATGACGTCAAAAATGTCACAAAAACGTCATACCGCGGTATGAGGTCAAAAATGTCACAAAAATGTCATACCGCGGAATCCTGTAAAAAATGTCAAAAAAGGTCAAAAATGTCACAAAAACGTTATACCACGGTATGAGGTCAAAAATGTCGCAAATACGTCATTCCGCGGAATGAGGTCAAAAATGTCACAAAAAGGTCAAAAATGTCACAAAAACGTCATACCGCTGTATGAGGTCAAAAATGTCACAAAAAGGTCATACCGCGGTATGAGGTAAAAAGTTTCACAAAAACGTCATACCGCAGAATCATGGCAAAAATGTCACAAAAAGGTCAAAAATGTCACAAAAACTTCATACCGCGGAATGATGTCAAAAATTTCACAGAAAAGTCATACCGCGAAATAATGTAAAAAATGTCAAAAAAGGTCAAAAATGTCACAAAAACGTTAAACCACGGTATGAGGTCAAAAATGTCACAAAAACGTCATACCGCGGAATGATGTCAAAAATTTCACAGAAAAGTCATACCGCGGGATGATGTCAAAAATGTCAAAAAAACGTCATACCGCGGTATGAGGTCAAAAATGTCGCAAAAACGTCATACCGCTGTATGAGGTCCAAAATGTCACAAAAACGTCATACCGCGGAATGATGTCAAAAATGTCACAAAAACGTCATACCGCGGGATGATGTCAAAAATGTCACAAAAACGCCATGAGGTGAAAAATGTCACAAAAACGTCATACCGCGGAATCATGTAAAAAATGTCACAAAAATGTCACAAAAACGTCATACCGCAGGATAATGTCAAGAATGTCATAAAAACATCAAAAATGTCTCAAAAATGTCATACCGCGGTATGAGGTAGAAAAAGTCACAAAAACGTCATACCGCGGTATGAGGTAAAAAGTGTCACAAAAACGTCATACCGCGGAATCATGGCAAAAGTGTCACAAAAAGGTCAAAAATGTCACAAAAACTTCATACTGCGGAATGATGTCAAAAATTTCACAGAAAAGTCATACCGCGGAATAATGTAAAAAATGTCAAAAAAGGTCAAAAATGTCACAAAAACGTTAAACCACGGTATGAAGTCAAAAATGTCACAAAAACGTCATACCGCGGTATGAGGTAAAAAACGTCACAAAAGTCACAAAAATTTCATACCACGGTATGAGGTCAAAAATGTCACAAAAACGTCATACCGCGGGATGAGGTCAAAAATGTCACAAAAACGTCATACCGCGGTATGAGGTCAAAAATGTCGCAAAAACGTCATACCGCTGTATGAGGTCCAAAATGTCACAAAAACGTCATACCGCGGAATGATGTCAAAAATGTCACAAAAACGTCATACCGCGGGATGATGTCAAAAATGTCACAAAAACGCCATGAGGTGAAAAATGTCACAAAAACGTCATACCGCGGAATCATGTAAAAAATGTCACAAAAATGTCACAAAAACGTCATACCGCAGGATAATGTCAAAAATGTCATAAAAAGATCAAAAATGTCTCAAAAATGTCATACCGCGGTATGAGGTAGAAAAAGTCACAAAAACGTCATACCGCGGTATGAGGTAGAAAGTGTCACAAAAACGTCATCCCGCGGAATCATGTCAAAAATGTCACAAAAAGGTCAAAAACGTCACAAATGTCACAAAAACGTCAAACTGCGGTATGAGGTCAAAAATGTCGCAAAAACGTCATAACGCGGTATGAGTTCAAAAACGTCACGAAAACGCCATACCGCGGTATGAGGTCAAAAATGTCACAAAACGTTATACCGCGGGATTAGGTCAAAAATGTCACAAAAACGTCATACCGCGGAATGATGTCAAAAATTTCACAGAAAAGTCATACCGCGGTATGAGGTCAAAAATGTCACAAAAACGTCATACCGCGGTATGAGGTCAAAAATGTCACAAAAACGTCATACCGCGGAATCATGTAAAAAATGTCAAAAAAGGTCAAAAATGTCACAAAAACGTTATACCACGGTATGAGGTCAAAAATGTCACAAAAACGTCATACCGCGGTATGAGGTCAAAAACGTCACAAAAGTCACAAAAATTTCATACCACGGTATGAGGTAGAAAATGTCACAAAAACGTCATACCGCGGTATGAGGTCAAAAATGTCACAAAAACGTCATACCGCGGTATGAGGTCAAAAACGTCACAAAAGTAACAAAAACGTCATACCGCTGTATGAGGTCCAAAATGTCAAAAAAACGTGATACCGCGGGATTATGTCAAAAATGTCACAAAAACGTCATACCGCGGTATGAGGTACAAAATGTCACAAAAACGTCATACCGCGGAATCATGTAAAAACGTCACAAAAATGTCACAAAAATGTCATACCGCGGGATCATGTCAAAAATGTCATAAAAAGATCAGAAATGTCTCAAAAACGTCAAACTGCGGTATGAAGTCAAAAATGTCACAAAAACGTCGTACCCCGGTATGAGGTCAAAAATGTCAAAAAAACGTCATACCGCGGTATGAGGTACAAAGTATCACAAAAACGTCATACCGCGGAATCATGGCAAAAATGTCACAAAAAGGTCAAAAATGTCACAAAAACGTCATAACGCGGAATGAGGTAAAAAGTGTCACAAAAACGTCATACCGCGGAATCATGGCAAAAATGTCACAAAAAGGTAAAAAATGTCACAAAAACGTCATACCGCGGAATCATGGCAAAAATTTCACAGAAAAGTCATACCGCGGTATGAGGTCAAAAATGTCACAAAAACGTCATACCGCGGTATGAGGTCAAAAATGTCACAAAAACGTCATACCGCGGAATCATGTAAAAAATGTCAAAAAAGGTCAAAAATGTCACAAAAACGTTATACCACGGTATGAGGTCAAAAATGTCACAAAAACGTCATACTGCGGTATGAGGTCAAAAATGTCACAAAAACGTCATACCGCGGAATCATGTAAAAAATGTCAAAAAAGGTCAAAAATGTCACAAAAACGCTATACCACGGTATGAGGTCAAAAACGTCATACCGCGGGATGAGGTCAAAAATGTCAGAAAAACGTCATACTGCGGTATGAGGTCAAAAATGTCACAAAAACGTCATACCGCAGAATGATGTCAAAAATGTCACAAAAACGTCATCCCGCGGGATGATGTCAAAAATGTCACAAAAACGTCATACCGCTGTATGAGGTCAAACTTGTCACAAAAACGTCATACCGCTGAATCATGTAAAAAATGTCACAAAAATTTCACAAAAACGTCATTCCGCGCGATAATGTCAAAAATGTCATAAAACGATCAAAAATGTCTCAAAAATGTCATACCGCGGTATGAGGTCAAAATTGTCACAAAAACGTCATACTGCGATATGAGGTCAAAAACGTCACAAAAGTCACAAAAACGTCATACGGCGGGATGATGTCAAAAATGTTCCAAAAAGGTCAAAAATTTCACAAAAACGTTATATCGCGGTATGAGGTCAAAAATGTCACAAAAACGTCATATCGCGGTATGAGGTCAAAAACGTCACAAAAACCTCTTACCGCGGTATGGGGTCAAAAACGTCACAAAAGTCACAAAAACGTGATACCGCGGTATGAGGTCAAAAACGTCACAAAAACGTCATACCGCGGGATGAGGTCAAAAATGTAAGAAAAACGTCATACTGCGGAATGAGGTCAAAAATGTCGCAAAAACGTCATACCGCGGTATGAGGTAAAAAATGTCGCAAAAACGTCATACCGCTATATGAGGTCCAAAATGTCACAAAAACGTCATACCGCGGAATGATGTCAAAAATGTCACAAAAACGTCATGCCGCGGGATGATGTCAAAAATGTCACAAAAACGTCATTCCGCGGTTTGAGGTCAAAAATGTCACAAAAACGTCATAAAGCGGAATCATGTAAAAAATGTCACAAAAATTCCTCAAAAACGTCATACCGCGGGATGATGTCAAAAATGTCACAAAAACGTCACATCGCGGGATGAGGGCAAAAATGTCACAAAAACGTCATACCGCGGGATGAGGTCAACAACGTCACAAAAACGCTATACCGCGGTATGATGTCAAAAATGTCACAAAAAGGTCAAAAATTTCACAAATAGATCAAAATTGTCATAAAAAGTCAAACCGCGGTATGATGTCAAAAATGTCACAAAAACATCAAAAATGTCACAAAAAAGTCATACCGCGGTGTGATGTCAAAAATGACACAAAAATTTCATGCCGCAGTATGAGGTCAAAAATGTCACAAAAAGGTCAAAAATGTCACAAAAACGTCATACCGTGGAATGAGGTCAAAAATGTAACAACAACGTCATTCCGCGATATGAGGTCAAAAATGTCACGAAAAGGTCAAAAATGTGTCAAAAAGGTCACAAAAAGGTCAAAAATTTCTCAAAAACGTCAAACCGCGGTATGATGTCAAAAATGTCAAAAAAACGACATACGGCGGGATGAGGTCAAAAATGTCACAAAAACGTCATACCACGGGATGAGTTCGAAAATGTCACAAAAACGTCATACCACGGGATGAGGTCGAAAATGTCACAAAAATGTCATACCGCGGTAAGAGGTCAAAAACGTCACAAAAGTCACAAAAACATCATACCGCGGTATGAGGTCAAAAATGTCACAAAAACGTCATACCGCGGGTATGAGGTCAAAAATGTCAAAAAAACGTCATACGGCGGGTATGAGGTCAAAAATGTCACGAAAACGTCATGCCGCGGTATGATGTCAAAAATGTCACAAAAACGTCATACCGCGGGATGAGGTCAAAAATGTCACAAATGTCACAAAAACGTCATACCGCGGGATGAGGTCAAAAATGTCACAAAAACGTCATACGGCGGGATGATGTAAAAATTTCACAAACAGGTCAAAAATGTCACGAAAACATCATACCGCGGTATGAGGTCAAAAACGTCACAAAAAGGTGAAAAATGTCACAAAAACGTCATACCTTGGTATGAGGTCAAAAATGTCACAAAAAGCTCATACCGCGGTATGAGGTCAAAAATGTATCGAAAAGAAAATGTCACGAAAACGTCATACCACGGTATGTGGTAAAAAATCTCAGAAAAAGGTCATACCGCGTTATGAGGTCAAAAATGTCACACAAATGTCAAAAATGTCAATAAAACGTTATACCGCGGTATTTGGTCAAAAATGTCACATAACTTTCATACCGCGGGATTGGGTCAAAAATTTCATAAAAAAGTCATACCGCGGGATGATAACAAAAATGTCACAAAAAAGTCATACCGCCGTAAGAAGTCAAAAATGTGACGAAAACGTCATACCGCGGGATGAAGTCAAAAATGTCACAAAAACGTCATACCGCGGGATGGGGTCAAAAATGTCACAAAAACGTCATGCCGTGGGATGACGTCAAAATTGTCACAAAAACGTCATATGAGGTCAAAAATGTCACAAAAACGTCATACCACGGTATGAGGTCAATAATCTCAGAAAAAGGTCATACCGCGGGATGAGGTCAAAAATTTCACAAAAACGTTATACCACAGTATGAGGTCAAAAATGTCACAAAAACGTCATACCGCAGGATGACGTCAAAAATGCCTCAAAAACGTCATACCGCGGGATGATGTCAAAAATGTCAAAAAACGTCATACCGCTGGATGATGTCAAAAATGTCACAAAAACGTCATACCGCTGGATGATGTCATAAATGTCACAAAAAATTCATACCGGGATATGAGGTCAAAAATGTCACAAAAACGTCATACCGCGGAATGATGTCAAAAATTTCACAAAAAAGTCATCCCTCGGGATGAGGTCAAAAATGTCAGAAAAACGTCAAACCGCGGAATCATGTCAACAATGTCAAAAAAGGTCAAAAATGTGTCAAAAAGGTAACAAAAAGTTCAAAAATGTCTCTTGCCGTCATATCGCGGAATAATGTCAAAAATGTCACAAAAACGTCAGACCGCGGGATGAGGTCAAAAATGTCACAAAAACGTCATATGGCGGCATAATGTAAAAAATGTCATAAAAAAGGTAAAAAATGTCACAAAAACGGCATAACACGGTATGATGTCAAAAATGTCACAAAAACGTCATACCGCGGAATGATGTCAAAAATGTCACAAAAACGTCACATCGGGGGATGAGGTCAAAAATGTCACAAAAACGTGATACCACGGGATGAGGTCGAAAATGTCACAAAAATGTCATACCGCAGGATGAGGTCAAAAATGTAACAAAAACGTCATACCGCAGGATGAGGTCAAAAATTCCTCAAAAACGTCATACCGCTGGATGATGTCAAAAATGTCACAAAAAATTCATTCGGCGGTATGAGGTCAAAAATGTCACAAAAACGTCATACTGCGGGATGAGGTCAAAAATTCCTCAAAAACGTCATACTGCGGGATGATGTCAAAAATGTCACAAAAAAGTCATACCGCGGGATGTCAAAAATGTCACAAAAACGACCATACCGCCGAATGTCGTCAAAAATGTCACAAAAAGGTAAAAAATGTCTCAAAAACGTCATTCCGCGGTATGAGGTCAAAAATGTCACAAAAACGTCATACCGCGGGATGAGGTCAAAAATGTCACAAAAATTTCATACCGCGGTACGAGGTCAAAAACGTCACAAAAAGGTAAAAAATGTCACGAAAACGTCATGCCACGGTATGAGGTCAAAATTGTCACAGAAGGTCAAAAATGTCACATAAAATCCATACCGCGGTATGAGGTCAAAAACGTCACAAAAGTCACGAAAACATCAAACCGCGGTATGAGGTCAAAAATGTCACAAAAACGTCATACCGCAGGATGAGGTCATTTTGTAATGACATTTGACCTTTGTGTGACATTTTTGACATGATTCCGCAGTATGATGTTTTTGTGACATTTTTGACCTCATCCCGCGGTATGTCGTTTTTGCGACATTTTTTACTTCATATGACGTTTTTGTGACTTTTTTGACGGTTTTGACCTCATACCGCGGTATGACGTTTTTGAGAAATTTTTGTGACATCATCCCGCGGCATGACGTTTTTGTGAGATTTTTGACCTCGTTCCGCGGAATGACGTTTTTGAGACATTTTTGACCTTTTTGTGACATTTTTGACCTCATCTCGCGATATGACGTATTTGTGACATCTTTGACATCATTCCACGGTGTGACTTTTTTGTGACGTTTTTGACCTCATACCGTAGTATTACGTGTTTGAGACATTTTTGACCTGTTTATGACATTTTTGACATGATCGCGCGGTATGACGTTTTTGTGACATTTTTGACCTCATACCACGGTATAACGTTTTTGTGACATTTTTGACATGATTCCTCATACCGTGGTATTACGTTTTTGTGACATTTTTTACCCCATCACGCGGTATGACATTTTTGTGACATTTTTGACCTCATACCGCGGAATGACGATTTTGAGACATTTTTGACATCATCCCGCTGTGTGACGTTTTTGAAGCATTTTTGACATCATCCCGCGGTTTGACTTTTTTGTGACATTTTTGACCTCATACCGCCGTATAACCTTTTTGTGAAATTTTTGACCTCATCCCGCGGTATGACGTTTTTCCGACATCTTTGACCTCATACCGCGGTATGACGTTTTTGCGACTTTTGTGACATTTTTGACCCCATACCGCCGTATCACGTCTTTGAGACATTTTTGACCTTTTTGTGACATTTTATACATCATCCCGTGGTGTGACGCTTTTGAGGCATTTTTGACCTCATCCCGCGGTATGACGTTTTTGTGACATTTTTGACTTCATACCGCTTTGACTTTTTTTTTACATTTTTGAACTTTTTGGAACATTTTTGACCTCATTCCGTGGTATGACGTTTTTGTAACATTTTTGACCTCATCCCGCGATATGACGTTTTTGAGACATTTTTGACCATTCTATGACATTTTTGATATGATCCCGTGGTATGACGTTTTTGTGACATTTTTGACCTCATACCGCGGTTAAACGTTTTTGTGAAATTTTTGACCTTTTTGTGACATTCTTGACCTCATACTGCGGTATAACGTTTTTGTGACATTTTTGACCTTTTTGTGACATTTTTTACCTCATTCCGCGGTATGACGTTTTTGTAACATTTTTGACCTTTGTGTGACATTTTTGACATGATTCCGCAGTATGATGTTTTTGTGACATCTTTGACCTCAAACCGCGGTATGAAATTTTTGTGACATTTTTGACATCATCCTGCGGTATGACTTTTTTGTGAAATTTTTGACATCATCCCGCGGTATGACATTTTTGTGACATTTTTGACCTCATCCCGCGGACTTACGTTTTTGTGACATTTTTGACCTCATACCGCGGTATGACGTTTTCGTGACCTTTTTGACCTCATACCGCGGTATGACTTTTTTGTGAAATTTTTGACATCATCCCGCGGAATGACTTTTTTGTGAAATTTTTGACATCATTCCGCGGTGTGACGTTTTTTTGACTTTTGTGACGTTTGTCACCTCATGCCGCGGTTTGACGTTTTTGTGACATTTTTGACCTCATCCCGCGGTATAATGTTTTTGAGACATTTTTGACCTTTTTGTGAAATTTTTGACATCATCCCGCGGTATGACGTTTTCGTGACCTTTTTGACCTCATACCGCGTTATGACATTTTTGTGACATTTTTGATATCATCCCGCGGAATGACTTTTTTGTGAAATTTTTGACATCATTCCGCGGTATGACGTTTTTGTGACTTTTGTGACGATTTTCACCTCATACCGCGGTATGACGTTTTTGTGAAATTTTTGATCTCAAACCGCCGTGTGATGTTTTTGAGACATTTTTGACCTTTTTGTAACATTTTTGACATCATCCTGTGGTATGACTTTTTTGTGAAATTTTTGACATCATCCCGCGGTATGACGTTTTTCTGAAATTTTTGACCTCATCCCGCCATATGAAGTTTTTGTGACTTTTGTGACGTTTTTGACCTCATACTGCGGTATGACGTTTTTGTGACATTTTTGACCTCATCCCGCGATGTGACGTTTTTGTGACATTTTTGACATCATTCCGCGGTATGACGTTTTTGTGACATTTTTGACATCATACCGTGGTATGACGTTTTTGTGACTTTTGTGACGTTTTGACCTCAAACCGCGGTATGACGTTTTTGTGACATTCTTGACCTCATACAGTGGTATGAAATTTTTGTGACTTTTGTGACGTTTTTGACGTCATACCGCGGTATGACGTTTTTGTGACATTTTTGACATCATACCGCGGTATGACGTTTTTGAGACATTTTTGATCTTTTATGACATTTTTGACATGATCCCGCGGTATGACGTTTTTGTGACATTTTTGACCTCATACCGCGGTATGACGTTTTTGTGACATTTTTGACATCATCCGCGGTACGACGTTTTTGTGACATTTTTGACCTCATACCGTGGTATGAAATTTTTGTGACTTTTGTGACGTTTTTGACCTCATACCGCGGTATGGCGTTTTTGTGACATTTTTGACTTCATACCGCGGTATGACGTTTTTGAGACATTTTTGATCTTTTGTGACATTTTTGACATGATCCCGCGGTATGACGTTTTTGTGACATTTTTGTGACATTTTTTACATGATTCCGCGGTATGACGTTTTTGTGACATTTTTGACCTCATACCGCGGTATGACGTTTTTGTGACATTTTTGACATCATCCGCGGTATGACGTTTTTGTGACATTTTTGACATCATTCCGCGGTATGACGTTTTTGTGACATTTTGGACCTCATACAGCGGTATGACGTTTTTGTGACATTTTTTACCTTTTTGTGATATTTTTGACCTCATACCGCGGAATGACGTATTTGCGACATTTTTGACCTCATCCCGCAGTATGACGTTTTTGTGACATTTTTGACCTCATATGACGTTTTTGTGACATTTTTGACCTCATCCCGCGGCATGACGTTTTTGTGACATTTTTGACCTCATCCCGCGGTATGACGTTTTTGCGACATTTTTGACCTCATCCTGCGGTATGACGTTTTTGTGACATTTTTGACCTCATACCGCGGTATGACGTTTTTGTGACATTTTTGACCTTTTTGTGATATTTTTGAACTCATACCGTGGAATGACGTTTTTGTGACATTTTGGACCTCATACAGCGGTATGACGTTTTTGTGACATTTTTTACCTTTTTGTGATATTTTTGACCTCATACCGCGGAATGACGTATTTACGACATTTTTGACCTCATCCCGCAGTATGACGTTTTTGTGACATTTTTGACCTCATATGACGTTTTTGTGACATTTTTGACCTCATACCGCGGTATGACGTTTTTGTGACATTTTTGACCTTTTTGTGATATTTTTGAACTCATACCGCGGTATGACTTTTTTGTGACATTTTTGACATCATCACGCGGTATGACGTTTTTGTGACATTTTTGACCTCAAACCGCGGTTTGAAATTTTTCTGACATTTTTGACATAATCCAGCGGTATGACGTTTTTGAGGAATTTTTGACCTCATCCTGCGGCATGACGTTTTTGTGACATTTTTGACCTCATACTGCGGTATAACGTTTTTGTGAAATTTTTGACCTCATCCCGCGGTATGACCTTTTTCTGAGATTTTTGACCTCATACAGAGGTATGACGTTTTTGTGACATTTTTGACCTCATACCGCGGTTTGACATTTTTGTGACATTTTTGACTTCTGACCGCGGTATGACTTTCTTGTTAAATTTTTGACATCATTCCGCGGCATGAAGTTTTTGTGACTTTTGTGACGTTTTTGACCTCATACTGCGGTATGACGTTTTTGTGACATTTTTGACCTCATCCCGCGATGTGACGTTTTTGTGACATTTTTGACATCATTCCGCGGTATGACGTTTTTGTGACATTTTTGACATGATTCTGCGGAATGACGTTTTTGTGACATTTTTGACTCATCCTGCGGTATGACGTTTTTGTGACATTTTTGACCTCATCCCGCGGTATAACGTTTTTGTGACATTTTCGACATCATGCCATGGTATGCCGTTTTTGTGACATTTTGGACCTTTTTAATGACATTTTTTACATTATCCCGCCATATGACGTTTTTGTGACATTTTTGACCTCATCCCGCGGCATGACGTTTTTGTGACATTTTAAACATGATTCCGCGGAATGACGTTTTTGTGACATTTTGGACCTCATACCGCGGTATGACGTTTTTGTGACATTTTTGACATCATCCCGCGGTACGACGTTTTTGCGACATTTTTGACCTCCTCCCGCGGTATGACGTTTTTGTGACATCTTTGACCTCATGTCGCGGTATCACGTTTTTGAGACATTTTTGACCTTTTTGTGACATTTTATACATCATCCCGTGGTGTGACGTTTTTGAGGCATTTTTGACCTCATCCCGCGGTATGACGTTTTTGTGAAATTTTAGACCTCATACCGCGGCATGACGTTTTTGTGACATTTTTGACCTCATACCACGATATGACGTTTTCGTGACATTTTTGACCTTTTTTTGACGTTTTTGACCTCATACCGCGGTATGACGTTTTTGTGCCATTTTTGACCTTTTTGTGACGTTTTTGACCTCATTCCGCGGTATAACGTTTTTGTGACATTTTTGACATCATCCCACGGAATGACTTTTTTTGTGAAATTTTTGACATCATTCCGCGGTGTGACGTTTTTGTGACTTTTGTGACGTTTTTCACCTCATACCGCGGTTTGACGTTTTTGTGACATTTTTGACCTCATCCCGCGGAATAATGTTTTTGAGACATTTTTGACCTTTTTGTGAAATTTTTGACATCATCCCGCGGTATGACGATTTTGTGACATTTTTGACCCAATTCCGCGGTATGACGTTTTCGTGACCTTTTTGGACCTCATACCGCGGTATGACGTTTTTGTGACATTTTTGACATCATCCCGCGGAATGAGTTTTTTGTGAAATTTTTGACATCATTCTGCGGTATGACGTTTTTTTGACTTTTGTGACGTTTTTCACCTCATACCGCGGTATGACTTTTTTGTGAAATTTTTGATCTCAAACCGCGGTGTGATGTTTTTGAGACATTTTTGACCTTTTTGTGACAATTTTGACATCATCCTGCGGTATGACTTTTTTGTGATATTTTTGACCTCATCCCGCCCGATGAAGTTTTTGTGAGTTTTGTGAAGTTTTTGACATCATACTGCGGTATGACGTTTCTGTGACATTTTTGACCTCATCCCGCGATGTGACGTTTTTGTGACATTTTTGACATCATTCCGCGGTATGACGTTTTTGTGACATTTTTGACATCATTCCGTGGTATGACGTTTTTGTGACATTTTTGACATGATTCCGCGGTATGACGTTTTGTGACATTTTTGACTCATCCTGCGGTATGACATTTTTGTGACATTTTTGACATCATACCACGGTATGACGTTTGTGACATTTTTGACTTCTTACCGCGGTATGACTTTTTTGTGACATTTTTGACCTCATCCCGCGGTATAACGTTTTTGTGACATTTTTGACATCATGCCATGGCATGCCGTTTTTGTGACATTTTGGACCTTTTTTATGACATTTTTTACATTATCCCGCCATATGACGTTTTTGTGACATTTTAAACATGATTCCGCGGTATGACGTTTTTGTGACATTTTTGACATCATCCGGCCGTATGACGTTTTTGTGACATTTTTGACCTCATCCCGCGATATGACGTTTTTGTGACTTTTTTGACGGTTTTGACCTCATACCGCGGTATGACGTTTTTGAGAAATTTTTGATCTTTTATGACATTTTTGACATGATCCCGCGGTATGACGTTTTGTGACTTTTTTTTTACATTTTTTACATGATTCCGCGGTATGACGTTTTTGTGACATTTTTGACCTCATACCGCGGTATGACGTTTTTGTGACATTTTTGACATCATCCCGCGGTATGACGTTTTTGTGACATTTTTGACATCATTCCGCGGTATGACGTTTTTCTGACATTTTGGACCTCATACAGCGGTATGACGTTTTTGTGACATTTTTGACCTTTTTGTGACATTTTTGACCTCATACCGCGGAATGACTTTTTTCTGACATTTTCGACCTCATACCGCGGTATGACGTTTTTGTGACATTTTTGACATCATCCCGCGGTGTGACGTTTTTGTGACATTTTTGACATCATCCCGCGGTTTGACTTTTTTGTGACATTTTTGACCTCATACCGCCGTATAACCTTTTTTTGAAATTTTTGACCTCATCCCGCGGTATGACGTTTTTGCGACATCTTTGACCTCATACCGCGGTATGACGTTTTTGTGACTTTTGTGACGTTTTTGACCTCATACCGCGGTATGACGTTTTTGTGACATTTTTGACCCCATACCGCCGTATCACGTCTTTGAGACATTTTTGACCTTTTTGTGACATTTTATACATCATCCCGTGGTGTGACGTTTTTGAGGCATTTTTGACCTTTTTGTGACGTTTTTGACCTCATTCCGCGGTATGACGTTTTTGTGACATTTTTGACATCATGTCACATGACTTTGATGTGACATTTTTGACCTTTTTGTGACATTTTTTACCGTTTTGTAACGTTTTTGACTTCCTACCGCGGTATGATGTTTTTGTGACATTTTTGACTTTATACCGCTTTATGACTTTTTTTTGACATTTTTGAACTTTTTGGAACATTTTTGACCTCATTCCGTGGTATGACGTTTTTGTAGCATTTTTGACCTCATCCCGCGATATGACGTTTTTGAGACATTTTTGACCTTTTTATGACATTTTTGATTTGATCACGTGGTATGACGTTTTTGTGACATTTTTGACCTCATACCGCGGTTAAACGTTTTTGTGACATTTTTGACCTTTTTGTGACATTCTTGACCTCATACCGCGGTATAACGTTTTTGTGACATTTTTGACCTTTTTGTGACATTTTTGACCTCATTCCGCGGTATGACGTTTTTGTAACATTTTTGACCTTTGTGTGACATTTTTGACATGATTCCGCAGTATGATGTTTTTGTGACATCTTTGACCTCAAACCGCGGTATGAAATTTTTGTGACATTTTTGACATCATCCTGCGGTATGACTTTTTTGTGAAATTTTTGACATCATCCCGCGGTATGACATTTTTGTGACATTTTTGACCTCATCCCGCGGAATTACGTTTTTGTGACATTTTTGACCTCATACCGCGGTATGACGTTTTCGTGACCTTTTTGACCTCATACCGCGGTATGACTTTTTTGTGAAATTTTTGACATCATCCCGCGGAATGACTTTTTTGTGAAATTTTTGACATCATTCCGCGGTGTGACGTTTTTTTGACTTTTGTGACGTTTGTCACCTCATGCCGCGGTTTGACGTTTTTGTGACATTTTTGACCTCATCCCGCGGTATAATGTTTTTGAGACATTTTTGACCTTTTTGTGAAATTTTTGACATCATCCCGCGGTATGACGTTTTCGTGACCTTTTTGACCTCATACCGCGTTATGACGCTTTTGTGACATTTTTGACATCATCCCGCGGAATGACTTTTTTGTGAAATTTTTGACATCATTCCGCGGTATGACGTTTTTGTGACTTTTGTGACGATTTTCACCTCATACCGCGGTATGACGTTTTTGTGAAATTTTTGATCTCAAACCGCGGTGTGATGTTTTTGAGACATTTTTGACCTTTTTGTAACATTTTTGACATCATCCTGTGGTATGACTTTTTTGTGAAATTTTTGACATCATCCCGCGGTATGACGTTTTTCTGACATTTTTGACCTCATCCAGCGGCATGAAGTTTTTGTGACTTTTGTGACGTTTTTGACCTCATACTGCGGTATGACGTTTTTGTGACATTTTTGACCTCATCCCGCGATGTGACGTTTTTGTGACATTTTTGACATCATTCCGCGGTATGACGTTTTTGTGACATTTTTGACATGATTCTGCGGAATGACGTTTTTGTGACATTTTTGACTCATCCTGCGGTATGACGTTTTTGTCACATTTTTGACCTCATCCCGCGGTATAACGTTTTTGTGACATTTTCGACATCATGCCATGGTATGCCGTTTTTGTGACATTTTGGACCTTTTTTATGACATTTTTTACATTATCCCGCCATATGACGTTTTTGTGACATTTTTGACCTCATCCCGCGGTATGACGTTTTTGTGACATTTTAAACATGATTCCGCGGAATGACGTTTTTGTGACATTTTGGACCTCATTCCGCGGTATGACGTTTTTGTGACATTTTTGACATCATCCCGCGGTACGACGTTTTTGTGACATTTTGGACCTCATACAGCGGTTTGACGTTATTGTGACATTTTTGACCTTTTTGTGACATTTTTGACCTCATACCGCGGAATGACGTTTTTGTGACATTTTTGACCTCATACCGCGGTATGACGTTTTTGTGACGTTTTTGACATCATTCCGCGGTATGACGTTTTTGTGACATTTTGGACCTCATACAGCGGTATGACGTATTTGTGACATTTTTGACCTCCTCCCGCGGTATGACGTTTTTGTGACATCTTTGACCTCATGTCGCGGTATCACGTTTTTGAGACATTTTTGACCTTTTTGTGACATTTTATACATCATCCCGTGGTGTGACGTTTTTGAGGCATTTTTGACCTCATCCCGCGGTATGACGTTTTTGTGAAATTTTAGACCTCATACCGCGGCATGACGTTTTTGTGACATTTTTGACCTCATACCACGATATGACGTTTTCGTGACATTTTTGACCTTTTTTTGACGTTTTTGACCTCATACCGCGGTATGACGTTTTTGT
>JAMOIN010001449.1:0-55000 GCA_024666655.1 Dascyllus trimaculatus
TTTTGTGTCTCTTTGTTGTTGTTTTGTGTCTTTGTTGTTGTTTTGTGTCTCTTTGTGGTTGTTTTGTGTCTCTTTGTGGTTGTTTGTGTCTTTGTGGTTGTTTTGTGTCTCTTTGTTGTTGTTTTGTGTCTCTTTGTTGTTGTTTTGTGTCTCTTTGTGGTTGTTTTGTGTCTTTGTGGTTGTTTTGTGTCTCTTTGTGGTTGTTTTGTGTCTCTTTGTTGTTGTTTTGTGTCTCTTTGTTGTTGTTTTGTGTGTCTTTGTTGTTGTTTTGTGTCTGTTTGTGGTTTGTTTGTGTCTCTTGTTGTGGTTGTTTTGTGTCTCTTTGTGGTTGTTTTGTGTCTCTTTGTTATTGTTTTGTGTCTCTTTGTGGTTGTTTTGTGACTCTTTGTGGTTGTTTTGTGTGTCTTTGTTGTTGTTTTGTGTCTGTTTGTGGTTGTTTGTGTCTCTTTGTGGTTGTTTTGTGTCTCTTTGTTGTTGTTTTGTGTCTCTTTGTTGTTGTTTTGTGTCTATTTGTGGTTGTTTTGTGTCTCTTTGTGGTTGTTTTGTGTCTCTTTGTGGTTGTTTTGTGTCTCTTTGTGGTTGTTTTGTGTCTCTTTGTTGTTGTTTTGTGTGTCTTTGTTGTTGTTTTGTGTGTCTTTGTGGTTGTTTGTGTTGTGTCTCTTTGTGGTTGTTTTGTGTCTCTTTGTGGTCGTTTTGTGTCTCTTTGTGGTCGTTTTGTGTCTCTTTGTGGTTGTTTTGTGTCTCTCCTGACCAGGACCACCACAGTGGATGCATAGTCCTGACAGTGAAGCACGGAGGTGGGAGTGTGACGCCAGATAAAGGTGTTGATGACATTTATAAATGCACCTTGAATGTCCGTGGAAGATCATTTGACATTTAAAAGTGTTGTCTTCTGTCTACGTTTGTGGAATCAGTCACTAATTCCTCGTCAATACGCTTCAGGTTTGACCTCCACAGTTCGAACTGCATCTCCAGCTCCATCTCTGCTGCCGTAAACTGGCAAAGCTGCGTTCAGGAGCAGCAATTAGCTGATTAATCAAGTGAAAGGTAAAGCAAACAAATGCAGCTACTTTGATAAACAAACACTCATTAAATGTCAGTTTGAGCAGCTTCTCTCTGGATTTTGACATTTAGACGAATAAAATAACATCTGACCACGTCGAATTGATGCAGATGTTTTGGCATTTTTCACAGTTTTCTGATGTTTTAAAGACCAAACAGTCGATCTCAGAAGCATCAGGGGCTTTTCATGGGCTTTTCAGTCGGTTATTGATCGCGGCGTGTTCAGGTCCCAGAGGGTTTAAGATCACGGCTTCCTGCTGCTGACCTGCCCAGCGCCGTTTACTCACATTGATTTTCCTCAGATGGAAAATGATGCAGAACCGCCTCGTAAAAGCTGTCAGGAGGACGCAAAGCACCACTACTAGTGGATTTAAAGGCATCTTCGTATCGATCGAGAGGAAAGTTTGCTGCTTTTTCTTTCCTTCATGTTTTCATGGACGGATGAAAGCTTGTCAATGAGCATCTTGGAAATGGAATAAATTAAATAAGTGTCAGAAAAGACGTCCAGCAGTTTCCCAGAACCCAAAGTAATGTAATCAAAGTGTTCGGATTCCAGATATTCAAGATGTTTTTAAATGTTCAGATCTAAACAGCTGGAATCAGTTTGTCTGATTTGTTTAATGACCAAAGTAGCTGCTGACTGACAACAAACCACATAACAGCAGCAACGTCCACAAACACATCATTGTTTGATTTTTAAAAGGTTTGCTCATCTCACTACTAACTATAAATGTAAAATGACTACAAAGAGACACAAAACAACAACAAAGAGACACAAAACAACAACAAAGAGACAAAACAACAACAAAGAGACACAAAACAACAACAAAGAGACAAAACAACAACAAAGAGACACAAAACAACAACAAGGAGACACAAAATGACAAAAAAAGAGACACAAAACAACAACAAAGAGACACAAAACAACAACAAAGAGACACAAAATGACAAAAAAAGAGACACAAAACAACAACAAGGAGACACAAAACAACAAAGAGAAACAAAACAACAACAAAGAGACACAAAACAACAACAAAGAGACACAAAACAACCACAAAGACACAAAACAACAACAAAGACACACAAAACAACCACAAACAGACACAAAACAACAAAAAAGAGACACAAAACAACAATAAAGAGACACAAAACAACAACAAAGAGACACAAAACAACAACAAAGAGACACAAAATGACAAAAAAGAGACACAAAACGACCACAAAGAGACACAAAACAACAAGAGACACAAAACAACAACAAAGACACACAAAACAACCACAAAGAGACACAAAACAACCACAAAGAGACACAAAACAACAAAAAAGAGACACAAAACAACCACAAAGAGACACAAAACAACAACAAAGACACAAAACGACAACAAAGAGACACAAAACAACAACAAATAGACACAAAATGACAAAAAAAGAGACACAAAACAACCACAAAGACACAAAACAACAAAAAAGAGACACAAAACAACCACAAAGAGACACAAAACAACAAAAAAGAGACACAAAACAACAACAAAGAGACACAAAACAACAAGAGACACAAAACGACCACAAAGAGACACAAAACAACAACAAAGAGACACAAAACAACAACAAAGAGACACAAAACAACAACAAAGAGACACAAAACAACAAGAGACACAAAACGACCACAAAGAGACACAAAACAACAACAAAGAGACACAAAACAACAACAAAGACACAAAACAACAACAAAGAGACACAAAACAACAACAAAGAGACAAAACAACAACAAAGACACACAAAACAACAACAAAGAGACACAAAACAACCACAAAGAGACACAAAACAACAAAGAGACACAAAACAACAACAAAGAGACACAAAACAACAACAAAGACACAAAAAATGAAGACAAAATATGAAACACAACTCAAAAATACATGAATCGACCAAACAGCGACACTAAACCACCATCATGAACGTTGGGCTGCGTCTGTGTTTTTACACTCAGAGGGTTTAAAGCTAATCTTCCCTCAGACCTGAAGGCAGATAAAAACAGACGATCTTGAGGAAATCGCGGCCGACTGCCGGCTCGGTTTCAGCATCAGGATGAAAGTGCTGGAACACTTTGAGGCTGATTGTGACGGAGGCGTTTAGCGGAGAGCGCTGTGAGCTGAACACTGACGAATGAAAATAGGCGGCGACTGAAGCGGCTTCACCCAGAGCTGCTGTTGAACGTGGGGATGAAAGCTGCTGTCATTCCTCTGTGACGTGCTGCGAAGCCCTGCAGGCCGGTGACTCACGGATCACACCGAGCTGTTTGTGTTCGCTGCAGTGAAGTAAAGCGACACGAGTCCAGCTCTGCTCTCAAACAGCAGCCATTCAGCTCAGATGATTAATTAGTGATCCACAGTTTCCTCTCTCAGCCACACCAATGCATCCAGCAGACGACCGACACATCAAGGCACTGAAACATCAAATACAAACTGAACTATCCAAAATATTCCAGTCATGGCAGAACTAACCAGACTACAGAGACAGAGGAAGACCACAGAACTGGTAGAAATGGATTTGATGAACAAAACAACAAACATGACAACATGACAGAGCCTTGTTGTTGTTGTCGTGTGAATAACTGAGTGTAAGTCATCGCCATGGAAACGTACAAAGTGCAGCACTGTGGCATCAAGAGTTTAATTTAACCTGAACCAAGACGACTGAACAGACTAGTTTAGGTGACTAAACCTAACCGAGTAGTTTTTGTGTCTTAACTTAACCAACTAAGTTTGGTGAATAAACTTAACCCGGTAATTTTGGTGTCTTTAACTTTAATGCACTTTGTCCACCAACATTCAGGCTTCACTTGTCTTTCATGGAAGAAAGTCACATCTTGAGCCTCCAGATGCTCCTCAAAAGCATGCATGACCTCATCATCACTCTGACAGCATGCATGACCTCATCATCACTCTGACAGCATGCATGACCTCATCATCACTCAGACAGCATTCACAACCTCATTATCACTCTGACAGCACGCTCGACCTCATCATCACTCTGACAGCACGCACAACCTCATTATCACTCTGACAGCACGCTCGACCTCATCATCACTCTGACAGCACGCACGACCTCATCATCACTCTGACAGCATGCACAACCTCATTATCACTCTGACAGCACACAAGACCTCATTATCACTCTGACAGCATGCACGACCTCATCGTCACTCTGACAGCATGCACAACCTCATCATCACTCTGACAGCATGCACGACCTCATTATCACTCTGACAGCATGCACGACCTCATCATCACTCTGACAGCATGCACAACCTCATTATCACTCTGACAGCATGCACGACCTCATTATCACTCTGACAGCATGCACGACCTCATTATCACTCTGACAGCATGCACGACCTCATTATCACTCTGACAGCATGCACGACCTCATTATCACTCTGACAGCACACAAGACCTCATCATCACTCTGACAGCATACACAACCTCATTATCACTCTGACAGCATACACAACCTCATTATCACTCTGACAGCATACACAACCTCATCATCACTCTGACAGCATTCACAACCTCATCATCACTCTGACAGCACGCACGACCTCATCGTCACTCTGACAGCACGCACGACCTCATTATCACTCTGACAGCACTCACAACCTCATTATCACCCTGACAGCACGCAAGACCTCATCGTCACTCTGACAGCATGCAAGACCTCATCGTCACTCTGACAGCACGCACGACCTCATCGTCACTCTGACAGCATGCAAGACCTCATCGTCACTCTGACAGCATACACAACCTCATTGTCACTCTGACAGCATACACAACCACACCATCACTCTGACAGCATGCACGACCTCATCATCACTCTGACATAATGCACAACCTCATTATCACTCAGGCAGAATGCACAACCTCACCATCACTCAGACAGCACGCACGACCTCATCATCACTCTGACAGCATGAGCGACTTCATCATCACTCTGACAGCATGCACGACCTCATCATCACTCTGACAGCATGCACGGCCTCATCATCACTCTGACAGCATGCACGACCTCATTATCACTCTGACAGCATGCACAACCTCATTATCACTCTGACAGCATGCACGACCTCATCATCACTCTGACAGCATGAGCGACTTCATCATCACTCTGACAGCATGAGCGACTTCATCATCACTCTGACAGCATGCACGACCTCATCATCACCCTCAAAATGGCGGCCACATAAGTGTGATTTCATTTTTTGAAACAGATGATGTCTAAACTAACCAAGCCGTTCGCTACCTAAATAATCCAGTTTGGCTCCTTTAGAACTTCTATTTGTTTGGTCATTGAGCGTCTTTAGATCTGAAGCTGATGGACGTCGTCTACATGCAGATATTGTAGATGACGGTTTATTTCTTGGCTGTAGAAACTGGTTTAACTCACACTTTTATGACATTCTACTGGTTATTCAACACAGAACACAACGTCACGTGTCTGGTTTCTCCTGATCAAGCCTTCAGCTAATAAACAAACCAGTTATTTGCGTTTTAATCCGCCGTGTCTGAACCGATTCACTTCATGCTGCAGCTCTGCAGAGCAGCGTCCGTCTGGGAGGAAGCCTGCCGAGCAGATTCCTATCGTCACACATTGTCTCCTGTCTGAAAGGTGCTTTTGTGCTCTCAGGTTCCGAATCACGACTCAGCAGAGACTCCGGTCGTGTTGATAAACTCAGTCTGAGGCAGGCGACCAAACCTGCAGAATGCAGAATGTCAGAGGTTCATCTCTCAGGCTCTCCAGATGTTATCGGCTGCAGGAGGATCAGACCGACGGATGCTTTTTGCTGCTGCAGAGGATCTGCTCAGGAGGTTCTCTGCTGTTTCCTGCTGGCTGATCTCCCACTCAGAGCCTGCAGCCAAACAATCCACAAACTGTGTCGGCGTCCAGCTTCTGTCGTCGTAGGAGGACAAACCAACGTTTTCCCAGATCGGTTCTATTATCATCCAATTATCTTCATCATCTCTGCTCAGTTTGTGGCAGCTCCTCCGTCTTTAAACACCTCTAGTAAAGTCCTGAAAGCACCGATTCAGAACTTTAAAACTTTAAAACAGCAGATTGAGACAAAGTCAGAGAACAACTCCAGATAAAGACCCTTCACTGAGAGTTAAAACAACATAGATCAACCATTAATAGTCTTGTTTTTAATATGGAGAAACCAATAAAACACAGAAAATGTTCCTTTTATTACTGGTTTTAAAATATGTTTATGTTTTTTATGAGCTACCAGAACATTTTCTGTTATTTTATTGATTCATTTAACATTTGTAGTTTCTAAACTGCAGATTTACCACTAAAGAATTTTTATTTTTAGCATTAAAAAACAGGACAACTTCCCGTTTCTTCTCAAAAGTTTGACAGACACTAAAATGCAGAAAACATCTGTAATATTTCATTTTATTTTACTGCTAACAGTCAAATAATTATGGGACAAACTTGTCTTAAGGAGCCCATGCAGTTTTTACACAGTAAATACATCCATTAATATCATAAAATATACTATTATTCACTATAAATACATCATTAAATACAAGGAAATGTCATTTTTTTAGTCTACATTGACCAATAAATAATATGAAAACAGCCTGATTACTGTATCATAGATAGACGAATAAAAAACAGAAGATTTGGAGAATTTAAAAAAAAGATTGTACAAATTTATGATCTATTATAGACACTTAATTAAATACCAGTCTGTCTGTTGACAATATAAGAGAACATTTGGGTGATCATCTACAAACACTGTGTGATTTTATGGACTTATTTCACATTTGTAGTTTATTTACTGTAAATTTACCATTAAATAATAGAAAGTAAATCCTGTTTTTCACTATAAATACTCAATTAAATATGAATAGATGTAAGTTTGAGTCTCAATTTACTGTTAAAATACAGAAACTGTTCTGTTCTTCCAGTGATGCTGTGAAAACCACCACCATGCTTCATATCATGATGCTGCCACCACCGTGCTTCACGTCATGATGCTGCCACCACCGTGCTTCAAATCATGATGCTGCCACCACCGTGCTTCTCGTCATGATGCTGCCACCACCGTGCTTCACGTCATGATGCTGCCACCACCGTGCTTCAAATCATGATGCTGCCACCACCGTGCTTCAAATCATGATGCTGCCACCACCGTGCTTCACGTCATGATGCTGCCACCACCATGCTTCAAATCATGATGCTGCCACCACCGTGCTTCACGTCATGATGCTGCCACCACCGTGCTTCACGTCATGATGCTGCCACCACCGTGCTTCACGTCATGATGCTGCCACCGCCGTGCTTCAAAACATGATGCTGCCACCACCGTGCCTCGTAACAGGAAATTGTAGTTAAGGGAGTATTTTGGTGACCAACTACCAACATTGTCTGTTATTTCATGGATTTATTTAACATTTGCAGTTTTAATACTGTAGATTTGCTATTAAATAATATAAAGTAAATCCTGTTTTTCACTATAGACAGGTGTGTTAAAACACAGACTGTCCTGTTCTTCCAGTGGTGCTGTGAAAACCAGCATTGTGAAAATAATTCATCATAAAAGTAAAACCCAGCTCAGTCAGTGATCACTTCATCAGAGCAGAGAAACATCAACAGCTTCAGAAACTTCAACCAACCAACAGGCTGCAGCCTGAGATGAAGTTTTAATGTGAACACTAACAGAGCCACACTTCACTGGATATAAACTGTGTTTTCAGTCACTCGTCTAAATTAAACGCCGCCTCATTACCTCCGTCAGTAAAACTAATTACTGTCTGACAGCCTCCACCTCGCTGAGTGGAGCCTTTCTCATTAAGCTGCTGTTTGTTTAGCGGCTCCCCGTGTGTTCATGTGATGATAGCTGCTCCTCTGAAGATGAGTCGGCCGGCTGAGGCGCCGACATGTAATTAGATGTCACTTCAGTCCAAACTTTGTCCAGGAACAGTGGAGATGTCCACGCTCTCCAGACCTGAATCCAATTACGCTCTTCATGAAGATAAATGAGGATGTTCAGAGGATGCAGACTTCAGCTACAGCGGACCTGGATTTTATCTGGATATATTACAGCTGAGAGACGGAGCCTGTTTTATGAACCTGAACCTCGTCAGGAGGAAGTTCGATCTGTCTGATATGGAGCGTAAGACCAGGATCCAGCCCTCTGAAGGTGATCCTTCTATGGCCTTTCAACACTCAACTATGATCAATTTAATTCGGCTTTTTAGAAAAATAATTTAACAGATTTCTACAAAGTAACGTCTATTTATTAAAATCACAAAATGTAAAATAAATTATTACATAAGTGTTTGTCTTTAAACCGTCTCTGTGGATCTTTGTCTGTTTGTTTCGACCCATTGATGGAAACTGATCTTCTCCAGGTCTCAGTTCTCTATCAGACTCCATCAGGTTGTTCTCCAGGACGTCTCCAGACTCTGCTGCATTCATTTACCCTCTACCTTTACAAGCCTTCCAGGACCTGCTGCTGAGGAACATCATGATGCTGCCACCACCATGCTTCACGTCAGTCATAGGAGTCTTGGTGGCCTCCCTCACTAGTCTCCTTCTTCTAACTCCTTCAGAGGAGTCATAGGAGTCTTGGTGTCCTCCCTCACTAGTCTCCTTCTTCTAACTCCTTCAGAGGAGTCATAGGAGTCTTGGTGTCCTCCCTCACTAGTCTCCTTCTTCTAACTCCTTCAGAGGAGTCATAGGAGTCTTGGTGTCCTCCCTCACTAGTCTCCTTCTTAACTCCTTCAGAGGAGTCATAGGAGTCTTGGTGTCCTCCCTCACTAGTCTCCTTCTTCTAACTCCTTCAGAGGAGTCATAGGAGTCTTGGTGGCCTCCCTCACTAGTCTCCTTCTTTTAACTCCTTCAGAGGAGTCATAGGAGTCTTGGTGTCCTCCCTCACTAGTCTCCTTCTTCTAAGTCCTTCAGAGGAGTCATAGGAGTCTTGGTGTCCTCCCTCACTAGTCTCCTTCTTCTAACTCCTTCAGAGGAGTCATAGGAGTCTTGGTGTCCTCCCTCACTAGTCTCCTTCTTCTAGCTCCTTCAGAGGAGTCATAGGAGTCTTGGTGGCCTCCCTCACTAGTCTCTTCTTCTAACTCCTTCAGAGGAGTCATAGGAGTCTTGGTGGCCTCCTCACTAGTCTCCTTCTTCTAACTCCTTCAGAGGAGTCATAGGAGTCTTGGTGTCCTCCCTCACTAGTCTCCTTCTTCTAAACTCCTTCAGAGGAGTCATAGGAGTCTTGGTGTCCTCCCTCACTAGTCTCCTTCTAACTCCTTCAGAGGAGTCATAGGAGTCTTGGTGTCCTCCCTCACTAGTCTCCTTCTTCTAACTCCTTCAGAGGAGTCATAGGAGTCTTGGTGTCCTCCCTCACTAGTCTCCTTCTTCTAACTCCTTCAGAGGAGTCATAGGAGTCTTGGTGGCCTCCCTCACTAGTCTCCTTCTTCTAACTCCTTCAGAGGAGTCATAGGAGTCTTGGTGTCCTCCCTCACTAGTCTCCTTCTTCTAACTCCTTCAGAGGAGTCATAGGAGTCTTGGTGTCCTCCCTCACTAGTCTCCTTCTTCTAAGTCCTTCAGAGGAGTCATAGGAGTCTTGGTGTCCTCCCTCACTAGTCTCCTTCTAACTCCTTCAGAGGAGTCATAGGAGTCTTGGTGGCCTCCCTCACTAGTCTCCTTCTTCTAGCTCCTTCAGAGGAGTCATAGGAGTCTTGGTGGCCTCCCTCACTAGTCTCCTTCTTCTAACTCCTTCAGAGGAGTCATAGGAGTCTTGGTGTCCTCCCTCACTAGTCTCCTTCTTCTAACTCCTTCAGAGGAGTCATAGGAGTCTTGGTGTCCTCCCTCACTAGTCTCCTTCTTCTAACTCCTTCAGAGGAGTCATAGGAGTCTTGGTGTCCTCCCTCACTAGTCTCCTTCTTCTAACTCCTTCAGAGGAGTCATAGGAGTCTTGGTGTCCTCCCTCACTAGTCTCCTTCTTCTAACTCCTTCAGAGGAGTCATAGGAGTCTTGGTGTCCTCCCTCACTAGTCTCCTTCCTGCTCGGTCTCTCAGTCTTTGAGGACGTCCTGCTCTAGTCAGATGTCCTCATGGTCCAGGTCCTTCCAGGTCTTAATGATGGTCTAACTGGACTCCTAGAGATCTTCAGGACCTTAAATGTTCTGGTTCCATCTCCTGACTGATGCTGTTCAACAACCTTCTCTCAGAGGTTCTTGGAGGTTCTTTAGTCTTCATGGTCTAGTTCTATCCAGGAGTCCTGATCCTCCAGGGACTGGACCTTCCAGATCCAGGAGTCTTTCTACTCCAATCACTGAGACACATTCAGTTCACTTGCTGTGTTTTCAGTTCAGTCGAGGAAACAAAAGAAACTCATCACTGAACATTTTCTCCTCTGCTTTAGAAAGTGAACATCCATCAGTGGCCACAGTTCAGTCGGTGAAGCTCCAAAGACTCTGATCCGTTTACATTCAGCATTAAAAGACGTCCAATAAAAAGGGCAGCTTGTTCATAATGAGCTGAAAGAAGCACTAAAGTCAGCAGAGTGGCTTCATCCTCAGAGCGGTAACCTTTTCTCTTTCTGTCAACATCTCGTTTGAATAACCTTTATTGAGCTGTCAGAAGGGCTGCGTGGTTCGGTATCAGACCCTCACCGATGTAGAGAAGTTCTTCCATCCTCCAACCTGTTTCTAAATGTTCTGGAGGTGTTCAGGAACCTTGTCGTAAAGTCAAACCAGGTGTAGTGTTCAGACTGAGACTCCTGGATGGATGTAAACTGATCTGGGTCCAGGTTCTACCAGAACTCCAGTGTGTTGTTCCTCCTACATGTCATGTGTCTATCTGCTGGACTGATGAGGTTCTGATCCATGTGGACCCCCCTCTATGGAGACGTTCATAGTCTGAAGGTAGAACTCTGATCAGTGATGAAGGACCAGGAGGTTCTGGAGGAACTTTATTCAGATGTCGTTGATTTTAAACAGGATGGCGTTTTAAAGCCACCAGTCTACCAGTGAGACGTCGTCTGGACCCTCGATGGGGGCGACTGAGTGCCGACGGGTCACACCGACTGACTTTAATATGATTCCTGCCTCTGTGGGAGTCGCTGCTGTGGGTTTTAATAAACCTCTTTATCCTCAGTGTTATGTATAATCCCTGCCACACTGACACAAACCTAATTACACAACCTCTGCTGCCGAACACAAACACACCTGTGGCCCGGAGGTAATCTCATAATCTGCCTCGCATCGACCAATGAGAACACAGAGAGCAGACCTGGAGGGAAGTCACGTCCAACAGCTTCAATGTCAGTTTAAAGCTGCGCTAATTTTCATTTTAATACTAAACAGTAGCAGCTGTTCACCAGTGGAAAGTCTATCTCAACACGGAGCACATTAATTAACTGTATGCAGCCAAATAACTCTGATATAAATCTAATTAGCTTCTCTCTGCACCTGGGAAGTGTTTTTTAAACTAGTTTCTCCACAACAGACACATATTTGGAAAAAAAGACTTTAAAACTGTTCAAAAACCAAACTTTCAAACCTTTAACATGAAGAAAAGCAGCTCCAGAGTGAAATGAAAGAGAATATACATTATTATTGTGTTTATTGTATCTAAGGATCATAGACGCTTCAGCACTCAACACCTCCGATAAGAACTTATGCTTAATTATTCGAAATGTCCGGTTACTCCTTCAGAGGAGTCATAGGAGTCTTGGTGGCCTCCCTCACTAGTCTCCTTCTTCTATCTCCTTCAGAGGAGTCATAGGAGTCTTGGTGTCCTCCCTCACTAGTCTCCTTCTTCTAACTCCTTCAGAGGAGTCATAGGAGTCTTGGTGGCCTCCCTCACTAGTCTCCTTCTTCTAACTCCTTCAGAGGAGTCATAGGAGTCTTGGTGTCCTCCCTCACTAGTCTCCTTCTTCTAACTCCTTCAGAGGAGTCATAGGAGTCTTGGTGTCCTCCCTCACTAGTCTCCTTCTTCTAACTCCTTCAGAGGAGTCATAGGAGTCTTGGTGTCCTCCCTCACTAGTCTCCTTCTTCTAACTCCTTCAGAGGAGTCATAGGAGTCTTGGTGTCCTCCCTCACTAGTCTCCTTCTTCTAACTCCTTCAGAGGAGTCATAGGAGTCTTGGTGTCCTCCCTCACTAGTCTCCTTCTCCTAACCCCTTGAGGAGTCATAGGAGTCTTGGTGGCCTCCCTCACTAGTCTCCTTCTTCTAACTCCTTCAGAGGAGTCATAGGAGTCTTGGTGTGCTCCCTCACTAGTCTCCTTCTTCTAACTTCTTCAGAGGAGTCATAGGAGTCTTGGTGGCCTCCCTCACTAGTCTCCTTCTTTAACCCCTTCAGAGGAGTCATAGGAGTCTTGGTGGCCTCCCTCACTAGTCTCCTTCTTCTAACTCCTTCAGAGGAGTCATAGGAGTCTTGGTGTCCTCCCTCACTAGTCTCCTTCTTCTAACTCCTTCAGAGGAGTCATAGGAGTCTTGGTGTCCTCCCTCACTAGTCTCCTTCTTCTAACTCCTTCAGAGGAGTCATAGGAGTCTTGGTGTCCTCCCTCACTAGTCTCCTTCTCCTAACCCCTTGAGGAGTCATAGGAGTCTTGGTGGCCTCCCTCACTAGTCTCCTTCTTCTAACTTCTTCAGAGGAGTCATAGGAGTCTTGGTGGCCTCCCTCACTAGTCTCCTTCTTTAACCCCTTCAGAGGAGTCATAGGAGTCTTGGTGTCCTCCCTCACTAGTCTCCTTCTTCTAACTCCTTCAGAGGAGTCATAGGAGTCTTGGTGTCCTCCCTCACTAGTCTCCTTCTTCTAACTCCTTCAGAGGAGTCATAGGAGTCTTGGTGGTCCTCCCTCACTAGTCTCCTTCTTCTAACTCCTTCAGAGGAGTCATAGGAGTCTTGGTGTCCTCCCTCACTAGTCTCCTTCTTCTATCTCCTTCAGAGGAGTCATAGGAGTCTTGGTGGCCTCAATAACTCAAAAATCATCTAAAGTGGTCAAATCAGAGTTTACATGCTTAGAAAATGAGCTATGTGTTTCTATTGGTTCTGCTAACTTTGCACCTCCAACAAAAAAAGTCCACAATATCTTAAAATTCGGCCATAATAATTCAAAAATTGTACCAACGACGTAAAATATGTCCAAAATTACTTAAAAATCATCAAAAAGAAACATCTAAAATGACTTCCATTAAAATGACTGAACACCTTCATTGGGATCCTGCTGGAGACGCGTTTATCTACCACCTGATGACTACGTTACTATTTCCAGCACATATAAAACACCACCATGGCATCTCTGAGGAGCCTTTTAATGTCTTTCAGCTCCCAGTTTTAGTTTTCCAGCCCATATCTGTCCTGTTTTTGTTTCAGTCACCATTTCCTTTTCTTTACTCTCATCTCCAGCAGCAGGAGGCTCATTTCAGATAATAAAACTCAAAAAGTCCTTCTGAGCCAACGGTTCAGACCAGCTGGAGAACACAGGGGAACATGAGCTCACACCACAGTCAAACTCCCGTCTAAAGCTGGATTGTTTTTGTGCATTTGTGCCAAGTCGTCCAGCGTTTCCTGCTTTTCTTGTGCTGTCATAGAAACCAGGCGGTGAGACACGACTTGACAACATGACGATGGCTGGAGGCGACGGCGGCTGAATCGCAGCTCCCAGCCTCCAACCAACAGAAGATCTGGTCGAATGGTAGAAAAAACAAAGACTCAGAGAGGAAATTAAAAGCTGCTGAGTTTCCACGCCTACGACGGTCAGATCAGGCTTTTGTTCTTCGACAAGTGAGAAAAAGAAAATATGGCAACAACTTTTTATTTGCATCTTGACACCAAAAGGAAACTGATTGTTAAGTCTGTCTGATAAAACATCATTTATTCCATTTCCTTTATTTGAAAGACGTCGTTTGTTGACAAAAAAAAAAGAATCTGCAATAATGAATGTGTTTGTTGTGTCTCTGTGGGTTTTGCTCCGTTCAACTCTGACAAAAATGGGTCAAAAATGACTTGAAATGTGTCTGAAACTATTTAAAATGCAGCTGAAATGACTTCAAGTTTGTCTGAAACGACCAAAGAATAATCGCAAGTTCTCAAAGTTTTAAAACAAACCAGCCGACTCGGACTGGAACAATCCAGCTGACCCAAAATGGAACAAACCAACTGGCCAGGAACGGAGGGAACCAACTGACTTGAACACACAACTAACAAAAAATGGAACAAACCAACTGATTTAGGCTGGAACAAACCAACTGGCCAAGAATGGAGGGAACCAACTGACTCAGACAAACCAACTGACTAAAAATGGAACAAACCAACTGACTCAGAGTGGAACAAACCATCTGACCCAAGTGGAACAAACCACCTGATCCAAAATGGAACAAACCAACTGACTCCGACTCATCACCACCTTGGTGACTCAACTGAAGATGGCTGCCACCAGATGGCTGCCACCAAACTCCCTGCAGTAGTCTCCTTGTAAATCTGTTTAAAACCACCAAAATACTGGTGCCATCCATGTGCTATGAAAGCATTATTGGTGGTAAAGTGTTTTTTTGGTTTGTTTCCTGAGGACATTTGTTTAGTTTGGTGTTTTTGACCGTGGATTTTGAAAGGGGCCTGAGAGCACATGGTGACCAGCAACAGAGCTTCAAGCTTCCTGGAGCATATCCTTTTGTAAAAAAAAAAGGTTGAAAACATGGCGACAACAACTAAAAAGTTGGCAGAAGAGCTGGAAGAGATTAAAAAAACACTTAATTTCATGTCTGAGGAGATCAGCAAAGTGGTTAAGCAGCAAGCCAGTCTGATGGGCCTAGTGGAAGAAGTCCGTGAGCTGAAGGCCGCAATCAAACTTAAAGACCAGAAGATCCATCTGCTTGAAGAAAGGATTGATGACTTGGAGCAGTACTCCAGGGGAAATGATCTGATCATCACTGGGCTGGATACCAGACATCGCAGCTATGCCAGGGCTGCAGCCAGCGACCAGCAAGGTGAGGATTCACCACCTGAAGAACTGCTCACACTAGAGGCTCAAGTTGTTAAATTTTTGAGCAGTAAGAACATTGATCTGGACAGTGAAAACATCTCAGCCTGCCACAGCCTTCCACGTAAGGATAAAAATGCTAAACCAACCATTGTTGTTCAGCTTACCAACAGAAAGTATAAGATTAATTTACTACAACAGGCAAAAAAACTAAAGGGCACAGGGGTGTACATAAATGAACATTTGACGAAGAAGAATGCTGAAATAGCTAGACATAGCCGCATACTCAGAAAACAAAATAAAATTCAAGCAACATGGACAAGGAATGGGAAAACATTTATCAAGTTAAATGGACCACCAGAGCAGGCAAAGGTGATTGCAGTGAGGAATCTGGGAGACTTGGAACAATATAAGTGACAATGGATGCAGCTTTGTTAGCAAATGGCACACTTAATGAGGATTGGAAAATGTTTGCTTGTTTATTGGAATAAAGAAGCAAGATAAAGAATTAATGCCAAGTTTGAAGTATGGAATTGGAATTTGTTGCTTTTCACTATGAGTTATATTCGGTGCTCTATGATAGTAAGAGAATACAAGTATATTGTACAATCTTGTGACTTCTGTTTTGCTGATTTGTTGATATTTACTTTTTTTAGTTAAGATATGACAGATAAAAACATATCTTTTCCTTTAGAACAGGAGTATGAGGATTACTATGAGAATGAAAATTATTTAGCTGAGCCTTGTTTCAATAAAATATATGAAGAGTCACACTTAAGTTTTTTGAAGTCAGCTGAACATAAATCATTTAGTTTTGAGAATGATATTGATCCAGATGCAAACTTTTATAAAGATTGGAACTCTGGGTCCAAATATTACACGGAAAATCAGTTTAATGAACTCAGTCTGAATGGATTTTCAATTATACACTTTAATAGTCGAAGTCTCTATGCAAATTTTGATCAAATCAAAGAAATTGTGCAATCATTAAAACATAGTTTTCAAGTCATTGCTATCAGTGAAACCTGGCTGACAAATGAAAAGGGCTCCAATTTCATATTAGAGGGATACAATCATCTTAGTGTAAACCGCAAGAATAAAAGGGGTGGTGGAGTGGCTTTCTTCGTACAGAAAGATTTGCAGTGTAGAGTGGTTGACAGTACAGTTGTGGATGATATCATGGAGAGCCTGACAATTGAAATACACTCCACAAATCTGAAAAGTATTATTGTGAGTTGTATATATAGGACACCTGGCTCTTGCATTGATTCTTTTGTTAATTCCATGGTTGACATTTTAGGTAAGGTATGTGATAAGAAACAAGTTTTTGTTTGTGGTGATTTCAATATTGATTTAATGAAATGGAATGAACATAAAATGACAACAGAATTTTGTAACACAATGTTCAGTCTAGGTGTCTGGCCCCTGATTGACAACCCGAGTCGAATAACCAAAGACAGTGCAACACTTATAGACAATATTTTTACGAATACTCGTCACCAAATAACAAGTGGTCTGCTCATAAGTGATGTCAGTGATCACCTTCCTGTTTTTGTAGTTGTGCATAATTTAATTACAAAATGTTCTGTTGATAAAAATAAACTTCCCTACAAATTAAGGAGATTGACAACATTAGAAAGAATTGAAGCCTTAAAGATGGATCTTAGAAATTGTAACTGGGACAAGGTTTATGTTGACGATCCAGATCTAGCATATGATGCATTTTTATCTGCATTTTTAAAATTATATAATAAGCATTGTCCTATAAAAATGTGTAGGGTGAAAGATCAATATGAAGGTAAACCCTGGATTACAAAAGGTCTGCAAAAGGCATGTAACAAGAAAAACCAACTGTACAAAAAGTTTTTACGGCTGAGAACTAGTGATAGTGAGGAAAAATACAAGTGCTATAAGAACAAACTAACTACTATTATGAGGACTCAAAAAAAGGAATACTATAGTAAATTGTTGGAGGACAGTAAAAATAACATACAAAAAACTTGGAAGGTAATCAATTATATTACACAGAATAAAAGTAATAATTCAGAACTCCCAGATTTCTTTATAAATAAAGTTAATAATAAAGTGCATGATTTAAGAAATATTGTCGACGAGTTCAATGACTATTTTGTAAATGTTGGGGCTTCTTTGGCAAAACAGATTACTGTACCTGATGACAAAAAATCTATGTTTAATAATTTGATTAATACTAATGCTAGTTCTATGTTTTTAAGTGGGGTACATGAAACTGATATTATTGAAATTGTAAGAAAATTTAAAAATAAGAGATCACTTGACATACATTCCATTGATACTGTAATTATTAAAGATGTTATTGATTATATTGTCAGACCCTTGACCTATGTTTGTAATCTGTCTTTCCAAAAAGGAATTTTTCCTAATGACATGAAGTTAGCAAAGGTGATCCCAATTCATAAAAATGGAGATAAACACTATATGGAAAATTACAGACCAATATCACTTTTGCCACAATTTTCTAAAATTTTAGAGAAATTGTTTGTGAAACAATTAAATTTGTTCATTCATAAAAATAAATTATTAAGTGAAAATCAATATGGATTCAGAGAGAGCAGAACTACTGCCTTTGCAGTAATGCAAATGGTAGAAGAAATAGCAAATGCAAATGAAAATGGTGAGTGTTCTATTGGTCTGTATATTGATCTGCAGAAGGCGTTTGACACCATAGATCACGGACAGTTATTAAAGAAATTAGAGATGTATGGAATACGAGGGGTTGTTCATTCTTGGCTGGAAAGTTATTTAGGTAATAGACACCAATGTGTACAAGTTAATGATAGTATGTCAGCACTGAGAAAGATTACATGTGGTGTACCACAAGGATCAGTGATTGGTCCAATATTGTTCATTCTTTATATCAATGACATCTGCAATGTAACAGATTTTTTTAGATATGTAATATTTGCAGATGATACTAATTTGTTTTGTTCGGGTAAGAATTTAAAGGAACTTTTGTGTTGTGTAGAAATGGAGCTGGAAAATCTCAAGACTTGGTTTGATGTCAACAAATTATCTTTAAATATTAAGAAAACAAAATTTATGGTTTTTGGGAATCCAAATGAAAGTGGTTGTAATGTTAAATTAAAAATCTGTAATGTTGACATTGAAAGAGTTCCTGAGACTAAATTCCTTGGGGTTGTCATTGATCAGAGGCTAACATGGAAACAACACATTGAGTATATTAAAGGGAAAATCTCAAAATCACTTGCAATCCTATATAAATCCAGAAATGTGTTGAATTCCAAGGCATTGCATTTGATCTATTACTCATTGATTTTTCCCTATATATCTTACTGTGTGGAATTGTGGGGATCCACCTTTAAAACCACCATAAATTCAATTATAAAATTGCAAAAACGAGCTATACGTATTATCAATAATGCTGACTATTATGCTCACACAGAAGTACTCTTTCTAAATTCCCATGTTATGAAATTTAATGATCTGTTTTATTATAAAATAATGCAAATTATGTTTAGAGCAAAATCAAAAATGCTCCCTCACTCAATACAGAGGTTCTTTTCAATTCAGGACAGTCCTTATAATCTTAGAGGTGTTTACAAGTTTACTGTACAAAGTGCTAAAAAAGGTATGAAAAGAAGATGTGTCTCCATTATAGGCGTTAAATTCTGGAATGATGCCAACATAAATTTAAAAACATGTCAATCTTTTTTGGTTTTTAAGAAAATGGTTTGTAAAGCTATTTTTGAAGCTTATAAGTGTGATTAATTATCTGTTGTTGTGTCTTCTTTGTTTTTCTGGAGGTTGGTGGACTAAAAAGTTCATAATATAGGATAGGCTTTAATAAGCAGTCTGCTTCTGCCTATGCCTTTTCAGTCAATATTCAACACATGATTCTTGAGTTAATGATTTTGTGATTTTGTGTGAAATGCCAATACTGTGTACAATATTTGGTGTTGTCATGACTGAATAAACTACTACTACAACTACTACTACTACTCAGAGTGGAACAAACCATCTGACTCAGAACGGAACAAACCAACTGACCCAGAGTGGAACAAACCATCTGATCCAAAATGGAACAAACCAACTGACTCAGAGTGGAACAAACCATCTGACTCAGAACGGAACAAACCAACTGACCCAGAGTGGAACAAACCATCTGATCCAAAATGGAACAAACCAACTGACTCAGAGTGGAACAAACCATCTGATCCAAAATGGAACAAACCAACTGACTCAGAGTGGAACAAACCATCTGATCCAAAATGGAACAAACCAACTGAATCAGAGTGGAACAAACCATCTGATCCAAAATGGAACAAACCATCTGATCCAAAATGGAACAAACCAACTGACTCAGACCGGAATAAACCAGCTAACTCGGACTGGACCAAACCAACTAAACCAGACTAGAACAGAGAAACTGATCAGGAGTGGAACAAACCAACTGACCCCTGACCCAATAAACAAACTGACCAGTTGACTGTCGTCTCTGTGGACTAGACAGAGAATCCAGTTATCCCTACCGACCCGAAACCAGACCCAAAACATGACGTGAAGTTAATTTCCTGGAAATATTCTCCACAACCACAATCAATCAGGGGCGTCAAACTCAAAAACACATTTGAAAACTTGGACAAAGTCGCCAACAACCCATTGTATGTAGACATTTCTGGGAGGAGTAGCACGGCGCCAGGAGTAGCATGAGGTTGCTATGACTACTGTCAACAGAGGAGAGGGTGTTTATGGGTCCTGTCCTGATTGACGCACCAAAACACCAGCAGAGCATTCTGGGATTTGTAGTACTAGTGGTACATGTGCTGTATAATACCGGCCAGCTCTAGTAGTCGTCTGGTTTTGCCTCGTGGGCCAAATATAATTACACTGAGGGCCAAATTAGGCCCACGGGCCAGAGTTTGACACCTGTGGACTAAATGATTTACCTCACGACGACTTGTTTTTAGTCTCCAAAGTGAGACGAGTCCTCCCAAAGTGTGTGCACAGACTTGCGTCCTCACAACATGAGTAATAAAAGGTGTGAAAGCTAACACACAAGCTGTCTGGTGTTGATGCGTTCTGAGAAGCTGCCAGATAAATGTTCTGTGTTATAAATGATCAGAGCTCCGAGGAACCGAGACGGGAAACTCTGCTTGGTTGGTTTAACAAGCAGCACTACTCTCCTGTATACTGAGCTGTATGTGAGAACGCAGCACATACCTTCATATTTATACTGTTTTAGGAAAATCACAACCAACGGGCAAAATGCAGCCATTTGATCAAAGTATTCATACAAAAGATGAAGATGAAGGTGTCCTCCTGTGTGATTCTTATTCCCCAACAATATAAATCCCAGTAAATAACATCCTGTTTAACAAAATGGTACATCTGGTTGATCCATCCATCCACCCCGACAGCCTCCCTCTGTAGGCTTCGTATCTCTGTAGCATCGACTCATCCCTTGTTAAAAGTCATATTTTTACATCCTGTAGACCAGTGGTTCTCAACTGGTCCAGCCTCAGGACCCACTATGTCTCTATTAATAACAGTCATGACCCAGATTGTTGAAGTTTGCTCTTCCTGTTAACAGTTAAGGTTTATTTGGGTGGAGTCTCAACGCATTTTGATACAACTTGGGAAGATTTTGGGCTATTTTTTTGCTAATTTTGGTGTATTTTTGGAAGCTTTTGCCAAGTTTTGGGCATATTTTATCCCATTTTGACAGATTCTGAGCACATTTTGGTTCATTTTTGGCTGGTTTTAGCATAAATTTCTCCAATAAGCTGGCAGAGACAAATGTAGAGGTTAATAGTTGGCAACTACTGGTGTCACCACCACTAAATATCCTGCTATTGAAAGCAAACTGTGTCATAAGAAACACGTCTTTAAAATAAAAGACTTTATATCACTACTTTTTTGGGGGGTGGCTTCTGCGACCCTCTAAAAATGGCTTTGCGACCCACTTTTAGGTCCCGACCCACCAGTTGAGAACCTCTGCTGTGGAGGTTTTCATCAGTTGTAAACAACATTCCTGAGCATTTGGGTAAAAACCTGAAGCTAATTCAGTGTTTTGAGACATGAGCAACCCCATGACGGTGAACAATAAGGGTAAATTATCCACTGGTGTTCGAGGCCGATTATCGGAACGTGAAAATCACACTGAAAACAAACAAGACGCCGACGTTTTATCCGACATTTTGTTGACCCGTCCGTCCACCCCGACAGCCTCCCTCTGGATTTTCTCTGTGTTACTATTTAACCTGTCAGGTTCAGGATGCTAGTAGCTTAGCATGGTGTGTTGTGGGCCAGACAGGATGAAGGATGAAGCCAGAGACTTGCAGGCTTGTATAAAGGTGATAAATCATTTTGTGAACAAACGTCGGTACTAAACTTGTTCACGCTGCCATCCATTTTGAAACATGAGCGATCTCGTTAAGGTCAACGACGCCTGTAATTAACGATGCTGAATCAATCACTGGTATTCAAGGCTGGTGTCGTGTTAGCACAACAGGACAAATTAGGTGAAAACAAACAAGAAGCCGATGTTTCGTCCCGACGTTTTGTTGACCCGTCCATCCACCCCAACAGCCTCCCAGATAACTCTTTGGATCTCTTGCCAAATCACTCCCTTCTTTTGCTCTAGACAGTCAAAAACCATAAAAACAACAACCTGTAGTGGTCTGCTGAACTTAAATATTACTGAACATTTGCCAGAAATGACTGAAGCTGATTTCACAGTTAAACGTTTTCATTTTGAAACAAAGTTTTGACACAAAAACATCGAAATAAGGTCGACAACGCCTCTAATTCAACATGTCTCATTATCCACTGCTGTTCAAGGCTGATGTCATGCTATCAGAACATGATGGATCAGGGAACAACACAGTAAAAGCAAACAAGAAGCAAATATTTTGTTCGACGTTTTGTTGACTTGTCCATCCACCCCGACAGCCTCCCATATAACTGTATGGATCTCTTGCCAAATCACTTCCTTCTTTGGCTCTAGACAGTCAAAAACCACACATCTTACAGCCTGTAGTGGTCTGTTGAACTTGCCAGAAATGACTGATGTTGATTTCACACTTATACATTTTCATTTTGAGACAAAGTTTTGACACAAAAACATCTGAATAAGGTCGACAAGGTCTTAATTATCCACTGCTATTCAAGGCTGGTGTCATGCTATCTGAACATGATGGATCAGGGAACAACACACAGTCGAAGCAAACATTTTATCCGACGTCCTGTTAACCCGTCCGTCCACCCCAGCAGCCTCCCACCTGACTGTACACTGTAAAAAATGCCCCTCCCAAACAAGAAAATAAACTTATTTCAAGGCCTTTTAACTTGAAATAAGTGTAAAAATCTGCCAATAGAACAAGTGAACATTTGCTTGGTCAGATTTCTTGAAATAAGACATGATATTTAGAATATTGAGGTCTTAAAATTAGCAGGGAAAACTTATTTTAAGCTCTATTTTAGCAGCATTGTCAAGCTGAGGTGTCTTAGAATAAACCAGACATGATAAAGAATTAAATAGATTTTAGCTTTAATAAGTTTAATGTCAGCTTCTTAATCTGAGATGTGTTCAGCTTATTTTAGTTGTATTATCGTGGCTCTTCTCTAGATTTAAGACCATCTTGTACTTGAAATCAGATCACACAGATTAATTGAAGCATTCTGAGATATAATGTCTTCTCACAGTTGGCTAGAAATCCTAATATTTAGTGGTGTTTGACAGCATTTGAAGGTGTTGTGTTTTAGGTGAAGCCAGCTACGCCCAAAAGGAGGAGTTTTAACTCAAAAGCAGACATTTGCTCTGTTTTTTTACACATTTTCCACATGCAGCTGTTTTCTGATATGAATTGGTGATTTTCCAATGAAATGCATTGACTTTATTTCTTAAATCCAGATTATTTATCTGATACAAACAACAGCTCAGCTTGAAACATGTATGAAATGAAATGAACCTTGTTTCTGGTAAAATACAACTAAAACAAGATCATTTCAAAATTGTTTGACTTAACAAGATATTTAAGATGCGTTGTCTTAAAACACGTCCCTCCATCTGCTGAAATGTTACCTGGAAAGAGAATTTATCTTAAATCAAGTGGGTTGAGACAGTTTGGACTAAAAATAAGACCAATAAACTGGTAAGATGTGGAGTTTTTACAGTGTATGGATCTCTTTCACTACTCTGCTCCATTCTTTGGCTCTAGACCGTCAACATCTTCCAGCCTGTCGGGTCTTCCTGAGGAAATATCCTGAGCAGGTGATCTGGGCTCCATTTTCATTTTAAACAGTGTTTTAAAACAACACTGATGGGTGGTTTGGCTCCATTTCAGATTTAACCTCGGCGTATTCTCTCCTGTCTGATAATGTTAATCACATCACTATTCATGCGCCTACAGGTGTAATTATAAAGCAGGAGGCTGTTTGCTTAGTTGTAGAGGAAAAACAACAATGGAGGAAACAACAAGGTCAGCAGCGCCTTTGATTCTGTAATTCACCATCCGTGTTGAATTAACACCTGCCAGTGGAGCCTGGTGCCTTCGCTTTCCTCCCAACAGCCGTCGAATTAAAGACGAGTCAGGGATACTGTCCGACGTCTTGTTGGTCCGTCCATCCGCCCCAGCAGCCTCCCAACATGGACCATAACGTCAAACTTCTCCCTTCTTCTTCTGCTGTCGACAGCCGAGCATCATAATTCTTCCATCTCCTGCTGATCTGTGTCCAAGAACAAGTGCAGCTAAATATTTCCACAACATCCTCCAGCAACATCTGGAAGACGACGAGTGAGCTACGAGATGTGAAGGGAGAAACATCTGCAGAATGTAGAACAATAAATAATCCGTCTGTTTTACGTCTGTGAGAAACCAAAGATCCAACTCTGATGTTTCTTCAGCTGAGAGCAAAAATCAAACCAACTGAATCCTACCAGTTACTGTGGAGTCAGTTAACAGATCGTCCAAGAAACACATCAAAAACTGTGAAAAATGCCCATTAAAATCAGATTTTACCGAATAATTACACGTCTGAAGATCCAAACTACCTTTCTGATCATTGATTAATTGGTTAATTGGTTCAGTTTCACGAGTCTAAACAGCTTTAATCACACAGTAGCAGTGGGTTTTACATGGAAGCCATTTATTTGGCATTATAATGATTCAATTTGGCAAATTAAGTAGAAAATTAAACCTGAATGCAGCAAAAACGTCTGAGGAAAAGGTTTATTATGTTTTTATTTGATTAAATTTCCATTCAGGGATTAATCTGTTAAATATTCAGTCTCAGGAGGACAAAAAATAGTGTTAAGGTGTGAATCCTCGACCTTCACCCAGCCAATAATCCATATTTCAAAGTCGAGCTGCAAGGATTTATTGATTAATCAGTTAGTTGTCGAGCATTTTACCAATTCATTTATCGTTTCTGGTCGTTTTTCTAAGGACATTCTGTGCTTGCATCGTCTTAATGTGAATATTTCCTGGTTGCTTTCCTCCTCTGTGACAGTAAACTGGATATTTACGTAGTTTTCTAACATATCAGGAACCAAACAGCTGATTAATTGATCAGGATGTGATCAACTCATTTTCAGCTGCAGCCCTGCTTCACTGGAAACTGAGATAAAAGCCCAACCAGAAGAAAACGTCCACGTAATTAATTCTTAGAGGAGGAATGTGAGAACTTTAAAGACCGGTTTATCTCCACACAAGCAGCCCTCGTGGTCCAAAGCTTCATTTTAAGGCAGAAATTAAAAATCACACAACCTCAGTGTTAATAAATCTAAATATGTAAATGCATGGAATCAAAGAGTTCAGCTCAGACTCACTGAGACCAATAAAAAGCTCCAGATCTCCATCCAGAACCAGGTCCACTAATGAGCCCCTCATTAACTCATTAAAGCCTCTCTGCTGGATCTGGGCTCAACTTTCTGGTCTAGAATTCCACCAGCCCGACTGTCGGAGCCCTGAACCCGCCTGTCAGCCGCCTCCACCGGCGTCTGTCCGCTCCGCTACCGGCTCCAACATCTGGAGCTTCTCCTGCAAACATCTGCAGCACCCAGCAGAACCAGAGGAGCCGCGGAGGCTCGGAGACACGAGGCGGAGAGGAGCACTCACCGGTCGGCGTGTGTCTGCGTCCGGAGTCGGTGGATGTCTGCTGGAGGAGCTGCGGAGAGGACGAGTGTGTGTCCGTGTGTGTGTGTGACAATGCACGTGTGTGTGTCCGTCCGTGACCGTGCGTGTGCGTGATGAACGTGCGCAGCCCCGCCAGCTGTGTGCAGTTTGACGCTCCGGTCCTCGTCCCGGTGGTTCCGGAGGATCAGCGGCTCTGACGGAGCTGCGGAGCCGCAAACACGAAGCGGAGCCCCGGAGGAGACGATGTGACAGACTCCTGGACCCTGGAGGAGCGGAGGGAGGAGAGGACTGATGTTTTATTCAAGTTTATGTCGCAAATCCCGTCAAAAAAACAGGAAAACATTCATATTAATGATGTTTATGAGGGACAGATGACATACGATCAAATATGATGATAAATAAATAAAGATACTGTACTAATAGTATTATTCACAATAATTAAAAATTTAAAAAATAATAATAAATTACAAAAAAATAATAAATTAATACCTTATCACTCCTACTGTACTAGTTGTAGTGGTATTATTATTATTATTATTATTATTAATAATAATAATAATAATAACAATAATAATAATAATAATAAAACCTAACCAATAAAGTAAAATAATGTTTTATTACAACCACTAGTAATTATAAGAAAATAATAAAAACATGTAATAATATAAAACAATATCATAAAACAAAATAAACAAAACAAAGAATACCAATAATTATTCAAAACTAAATTATATTTTACTAGTACTGCCAGTAATTATAACAAAATAAGGGAAAAATTACATTATTTCAAAATTATTCATAATAACTATTACTACCACTACTAGTACTACCACTACCACTACTAGTACTACTTCTTTTAATTTTGAAGAATGACAGAAGTAGTTTTAGCGTTTAAACCGAACCATAGTGTTGGAGTCTTAAAGCTGAACCAGTAGTTTTGGTCGTCTTCACTAAACACCGACTGAAAATCAGCGCATGACGACTAAAGTCCAAACAAAACAAGCGAAACCATTAAACTACAACTATGACCAGCTGAATCTAGGCTGACTGACCCCTTCATCAACCCCTCCAACCTCCAACTACCGAGCGGTTATAATGTCTGAATTCCACCTGGTAGTTCTGGTAAATCCTGAACTACTAACACGGATTGAAAAACACGTGACAACCAAAGTCAGCTTAAGCAAAACACAAAAAGGATGACCTGAGACGTGACTTGAACTCGATTCTCTTGGCCGAACCTCAGCTGACTGACCCCTTCATCAACCCCTCCAACCTCCCACTATAGATTCTTGTTCACAGGAGAAAGATTGTCAACATCATCTCCTTGAACTTCAACACACTCGGTCCACCAATGTTCAAGATTCACTTTCCCTTTGCAGAACAAGGTCATATCTTGAGCTTCCAGATGCTCCTCAGCAGCATGCATGACCTCATCATCACTCTGAAAATGCCAACGACGATGAGGCAGTAGTTGCATATGTCGTAGTGTTGGTGCCTAAACGTAAACAACAACCTTTAGTGTCTATAACTTCAATACACTCGGTCCACCAATGTTCAAGATTCACTTTCCCTTTGCAGAACAAGGTCACATCTTAAGCCTCCAAATGCTCCTCAGCAGCATGCATGACCTCATCATCACTCTGAAAATGGCGACCAGGTAAGTGCAGGTCGGATGAGTCAGGTGCATGAGACAGTAGTTTGAGGTCTAAACTTAACCAGGTGTCATTAACTTCAATACACTTGGTCCATTGATGTTCAAGCTTTACTACCCCTTCATGGAAGAAGGTCACGTCCTGAGCCTCCAATTGCTCCTCAACAGCATGCACGACCTCATCATCACTCTGAAAATGGCGACCAGATAAGTGCAGGTCAGATGAGTCAGGAGCATGAGGCAGTAGTTACATGTGTCGTATGTTGGTGCCTAAACATAACCAACAAGCTTTAGTGCCTATAACTTCAATACACTGATGTTCAAGCTTCGTTATTCCTTTGCAGAACAAGGTCACATCTTAAGCCTCCAGACTCTTCTCAGCAGCATGCATGACCTCATCATCACTCTGAAAATGGCGACCATGTAAGTGGGATTTCAGTCTGGGGAATGTAGTGATGTAAGGTTTTGTGGAACACCGTTATGCCCCAAAATAGGAGTTACTGAGAGTCGAGCTGCTCTTCAGCCAATCATAAGAGTTCAATCCTTTTGGACAAACTGAAGTCTTTTATTCATTGACTTCAGAACCAATTTGTAGCCTTTAAAGTCATTCTGAACATACTTGAAGACGTATTGAACCAATTGTGTGTCATTTTTAATAACTTACAAGTCACTTTGGATGGGTTTTGGGTAGTTTTAAACAGGTTTTAGGTAGTTTTAAACAGGTTTTTAGGCCTTTTTGGACACATTTTAAATAACTAAACTACTTCCAAGTCATTTCTGACACATTGTTTACAGTGAAGTTGCCACCCTTTAACCCACAGGTTGGTTGCACCTTATCAGCAGGTAGCACACCTGTTCATGATGCCGATTCAGTTCCCTCTTTCCTTCCATCATTCCCCACCTGTCCTTTCCCCGTGTCGCCTCGGCTTTTTATCTCCTGCCGGCAGCTCACCTGAGCAGGTTGGACTCGGGAGGTCATGAATTACACCTCAGATCACCTCCTCCTCGTCTCACCTGGCTGCTCCCTGATGGAGTTTCAGTTTGTACTTCACCTGCTGACGAGTATCACCGCTCAGTCTGTTTACTGAGCCTAAACGAAACCCTCAGCTGGTTGTAAACGTGAGGCGGTTGTGATGCTGCGCTCGTTCCTTCCTCCCGTCTTCTGCTTTATAATCTTTCTTGTCCTTCACCTTCTTCACACCTTGTTCCTTTGAAGCTCTTTTCCTTTTGGGCCTGTGTACGTCGCGGCCATTTGTTTTCTTATTTTGAGATTTCAAAATAAAAATGAAAAATAAACCGTTTCCCTTTTTTTTCAGTGATAATACAAAATGAAAAACGGAAAACAGGCCCTAATTCATTATCCATTATCCATTATCTGATTTAATTAGATGTGTTTGTAAATGGAAATTAAAATAAAATACACCCGTGGAAAACTTATTTCTCTACTTCCTGTTGGTTTTGGCTCCATGACCCGTCTGACTTCTGAAGAGGAGCTAGCGACTTAGCGCTAGCGATTTAGCGCTAGCGTCGGAGCTAGCACTAAATCGCTACTTTGCTTTCTGGCAAAGCTAAAGTAACAGAAAACCTCCAAACCTCCCCAAAAACGTCCCGAAAAGCAGCCGAACGCTAGCGATTTAGCGCTAGCGGCGGAGCTAGCGGCACCACAAGGTCCCTCCAAAGGGACAAATAAACCCCACGCTGGTGAAAAGTCCACTGTGAAATAGTGAACAATGTGAGCCAAGCAACGTTTGGACCCCACAGTGGGTCTTCATCAGGCCACGGCACACAGCAAGGTCTGCTAACAGTGAGCTAACACTGGAGCTTTAGATACCAGATCCTTCCTCATCACAAGTCAGACGGGTCACGGAGCCAAAACCAACAGGAAGTAGAGAAATAAGTTTTCCACGGATGTATTTTAATTTTAATGTCTATTTACAAACACATCTAATTAAATCAGATAATGGATAATGGATAATGAATTAGGGCCCATTTTCTGTTTTTCATTTTGTATTATCACTGAAAAAAACGGGAAACGGTTTATTTTTCGTTTTTATTTTTCGTTTATATTTTGAAATCTCAAAATAAGAAAACGAATGGCCGCAACGTACACGGACTCTTTTGCCTCACTTAATTCTTTTATTTCATACGTACATTTTTCTTAAGTGTTACTTTAATTTCCATCTTTGTTTTCTTTCCTTCATTTCCTCTTCATTCTATGTTTCCTTCACTTTCTTCCTCATGTCCCTTTTCCTTCCTCTGCCTCTCATTCGTTTGTTTCCTTACTTCCTTTCTACCTCATTTCAGTCCATCTGGGTGCATTTTAAGCCATTTGGGACAAACTTTAGGTGATTTTGAACAAATTACCGGTAATCTTGGACAAGTTTTAAGTAATTCTGAGGAAATTACGACTCATTTTTGACAAATTTTAAGTCGTTTTAAACAAGTAAAAGGCAGCGTTGTACAGTTTTGAATCGTTTTGAACAGGTCTGAGGCCATTTTTGACACATTATTGGTTGTTTCTGTCACATTTTGAGTAGTTCTGAACTACTTCCAGGTCATTTTGTGGAACTTTCGGTCAGTTCTGAGTTATTTCCACCAGCTGCAGAGGGCAGTGAAGGTGTTTTCTGTCCCCTGAGTTTTGCCTTCAGGCGTCAGCTGTGTACCAACTCATTAAATGTGAATAAAAGGCCGCCCGTCTCATCACCAGCTCCTGCTTAGAGTCCATTTTAAACCCACACATGTTCGGTGTCTGCAGGGATGCTGTGTGTTTTCACCAAACCTCACTCGTTGTCCAGGTCTGATGTAAAGCATCAGCCTCCATCAGCCTCACAAATGAGTTAAAGTAGCAGCGTGAGAAGCTGAGCTGAGCCCAGGCAGGACGGCGGCGGCAGACTCAGAGCAATTTGCCGTTATAATGAGTTTCGCCGTCTCCGAGGCGGACCGAGCAGAGAGACGACTGGAGATAGATGGAGGCAGAATCACGGGGCGGAGAGGGTTTTTCTGAGGTTCCCTCCTGGATATAATGAAACGTAGTGAGAGCTGACCCCAGCAGCAGAGCATCAATAGACGTCTGAGGCTCGAGGCCAAACGCAAGGACAGAAGAGAAACCAGGACAGTCTGAGGATGGTAATTACTACCACACTGTGCAGCCAGTTAGAACCGAAAACCCTCGTACACTGTAAAACAGCAGGCGGCCATTATTACTGAAACAGATTAATACAATAACTTTAGTATATTTAATGAAGCCTTCAGACTATGAGTGTCTCCTTGAAGTCCATAGAGGGGGGTCCACATGGATCAGAACCTCATCAGTCCAGCAGACAGACACATGACATGTAGGAGGAACAACACACTGGAGTTCTGGTAGAACCTGGACCCAGATCAGCACAAAAAAGAAGCCAAGTCACCACAAGCAGATAAAATTACCATAAAAATACCAAAATACTGCTAAAAGATTCAAAGCCACGACAAAGGGACACAAAACCACCAAAAAACATGTAAAATCACAACAAATACAAACTAAATCACCATAAAAAGAACTTTGAGCATCAGTATTATGGGATGTATCATGTTTAAACAGTTTAACGTCTGACATAGAGTCCTAGAAACCATCGTTGGTTCCCGAGATGTGTTTCTAGTTTCTGATCATTCACCAGAGGAAACTTTAACAAGTGCATTCTGGGTAAACTTTAAGGCTCCTATCAGCATGTTGGTAGGAGGTTGGTCAGAACAGTTGGAGACAATGGAAGAATCATTTACTAAAGAAGATACCAGGAGACCCTCTAGTTTACAAGCCTTCCAGGACCTGCTGCTGAGAAACATCCTCATACCATGATGCTGCCACCACCGTGCTTCACATCATGATGCTGCCACCACCGTGCTTCACATCATGATGCTGCCACCACCATGCTTCACATCATGATGCTGCCACCACCATGCTTCACGTCCAGATGCTGCCACCACCGTGCTTCACATCATGATGCTGCCACCACCGTGATTCACGTCATGATGCTGCCACCACCGTGCTTCACGTCATGATGCTGCCACCACCGTGATTCACATCATGATGCTGCCACCACCGTGCTTCACGTCATGATGCTGCCACCACCGTGATTCACGTCATGATGCTGCCACCACCATGCTTCACATCATGATGCTGCCACCACCATGCTTCACATCATGATGCTGCCACCACCTTGCTTCACACCATGATGCTGCCACCACCATGCTTCACATCATGATACTGCCACCACCATGCTTCACATCATGATGCTGCCACCACCGTGCTTCACATCATGATGCTGCCACCACCATGCTTCACATCATGATGCTGCCACCACCGTGCTTCACATCATGATGCTGCCACCACCATGCTCTCCCAAGCGACCCTCATAACATGTGTGGTAGGTGGTTGATCAGAACAATTATAGACAATGGAAGCATTTTACACCCAGGAGATACCAGAATATAAAGAAGTCTCAAACGTGAGCAGAGTCATGGTGACAACAAGACTGAACGAGAAGGAGGCCATGTTCAAAAGTAAGAATAATTAAGGTCTTTTCCCAAAGATGAAGGTTCATTCTAAAAAGGAATGTTTTGTCTCGAAGACAAAGGTTTCGTCCCGATCAGGAGGAAGGTTTTATCCTAAAGAGGAAGACTTCATCCTGTGGAGGAAGATTTTGTCTCGAGGTGGAGGGTTTCGTTCCAAAGAGGAAAGTTTCATCCAGAAAAATGAAGGATGATTACGAAACGGAAAGTTTTGTCTCGAAGATGGTTTTTCATCCCGAAGAGGAAGGACTTGTTCCAAAGGGGAAGGTTTCTTCTGGAGGAGGAAGGTTGTTTCAAGGAGAAAGGGTTCATCTTGTGGCGCAAGATTCTCTTTCAAGGAGGAAAGTTTCATCCAGAAAAAGGAAAGTTTTGTCTCAAGGCGGAAGTTTTTGTTTCAATGAGTAAGGTCTTGTCCTAACGAGGAATGATTTGTCCCGATCAGGAGGAAGGTTTTGTCTTAAATAGGAAAGTTCTCATTCTGTAGATCAGGGGTGTCCAATCCTGGTCCTCGAGGGCCACGATCCAGCATGTTTGAGATGTTTCCTTCTTCCAACACGCCTGATTCAAATGATCAGGATCGTTATCAGGCTTCTACAGAGGTGATGATGAGCTGATCGAAGAGGGAAACATCTAAAACATGCTGGATCGTGGCCCTCGAGGACCAGGATTGGACACCCCTGCTGTAGAGGAAGGTTTCATCCTCAAGAGGAAGGTCTTGTCTCAAGAAGGAGGGTTTGTCCTGAAGAAGGTTTTCTCTTGGAATCAAAGGTTTCATCCAGAAGAGAAAGGTTTAATCCCGAGGAGGGTGGTTTCATTCAGAAAAGGACAGATTTACCCTGAGTAGGACGGTTTTGTCTGAAGGAGGAAAGGTTTTGTCGAGGCCTGTCAGCAGAGATGAAATCAGAGTGGAGGACTCCATGTTTCTGTTGTGCCCTTTAAATCTAATCCGGCACTGCGACCCCAGAAAGAGGAAACAAATTAATTTGCCTTCAGCCTCTTCATCCTCATTCAGCTGCCCTGCCCACCTCCCCCTCACCCTCAGCCCTTTTCTGTTTCCTACCTCAGATCTCTTTGAAGTGACTGAAGCCACAAGCAGCTTTTATGTCATTTGATCAGTGGCATTATTAAATTTAATCCCTTTAAGGCTGCGCGGGCGACGACTGCGCTGCATATAAATCAGAGCTTCTTACCGTTTGGAAATGAGAGCACGTCATCCTGAGAGCCGTCGGAGCTGAAAATAAACTTCTGGAGCCATCAAAGACGCGTTTGTGATCGACGTCGCTGATGAAAGATGCCTTTTAATTAAGAGCAGAAGCTCGTCGGCCTTCGTTGTGTTTGGATCCTCGAGGGAACGGGACGATGTTAACGACTTCATGATGCTCATCAGAGACTTGATGGACAAATTAGATCTGTGTTGGAAAACTAATGTGGCCTGAAGAGCAGAACGATTGGACCCTCCAAGAAATAAATACATTAACGCTTAAAGGACTTTTAAAAATAAATTATGGTACCAAGAGTCAAACACAGGCCATGTCTCATTACTGAAAGCTAATTTATAATAATCTAGAAGAAAGATTTGATGGTTTTAATTAACCAGAGACACAAAAAGTGACCACAAGAAAAGGGAAAGACGGACAAAAAAAAAAGACAAAATCACGACAAAGAGACACAAAACTGGAAAAAACGTTGTAAAAGATGACACCAAAAGACACAAAAATCCCTATAAAGAGACACAAAATGACCACAAATAGACTAAAAGTGACCAAGAAAGGGAAAAACACACAGAATCCACACAAAAAACGACATGAAATGACAAGAGACAAAACAACTCCCAAAACACAAAAAAATGACACTAAAACACATAAAAACTAGTAAAAAGACACACAAAACAACCATAAAGAGACAGGACTCCAAAACACACAAAATCACTACAACACAAAAACGACCACAAGGAGATGCAAAATGGTGAAAATGAGACACAAACAACCACAAACAGACACAAAACAACTGCAAAAAGATAGAAAATGACAATAAAGGACACAAAAATCACTATAAAGCGACACAAAATGACCATCAATTAAAGGAAAGACACACAAAATCCTCACAAAAAGACAAAATGACCAGAAAAGAGTCTCACATCGGCACAAAATCACTATAAAGAGACACAAAATGGCCGCAAAGAGACACAAAATGACTATAAAGAGACACAAAACGACCACAAAGAGACACAAAATTTCCACAAAGAGACACAAAACAACCACAAAGAGACACAAAACAACCACAAAGAGACACAAAATGACTATAAAGAGACACAAAACAACCACAAAGAGACACAAAATGACTATAAAGAGACACAAAACAACCACAAAGAGACACAAAATTTCCACAAAGAGACACAAAACAACCACAAAGAGACACAAAACAACCACAAAGAGACACAAAATGACTATAAAGAGACACAAAACAACCACAAAGAGACACAAAATTTCCACAAAGAGACACAAAACAACCACAAAGAGACACAAAACAACCACAAAGAGACACAAAATGACCACAAAGAGACACAAAATGGCCGCCAGGAAGATGAAAAATAATAGAAAAGAGACACTGAACAGCAACAGAGAGACTCAAACTGACCACAGAGCTTTCCTTTATTTCTATATGGTCCCTACAGCTGCTGCTCGGTGGCCTTCATCTATGCTGAACCAGCATTTTTACATCCTGCAGCAGCTGTTTAATCCAGGAGTTTAGAGGTTGAAGCTGCACAGACATCAGTCTTCCTCTGACTGGTTTCACAGTGAATCCTACTGCAGCTGAGTCTGACTTCATCAGCTGCACTGTAAAAATACTAAATAAAACACGCTAGGAAACAATGGGAGACGTCTTCTGAGACGCAAAAGACCACAGGACGATGCTAAATGAAGAAAAAGAACCACAAAACCACCACGATGACAGGTGGAGGTCAGGTGGAGGTCAGGTGGAGCTCAGAGCCTCCACCTGGCTTCTTCATGTGAGCCCAGACAGCAGCTTCATCCTTCAGCAGACCAACTAACCTCCAGAGCAGCAGCTGCTTCCTGTTTCCTGTCTGACCTGAGGACCCTGAACGCATCGCATCTGTCACCACAAAGGTCGCACCAGGACACACACACACCTGAACAACACACACACCTGAACAACACACACACACCTGAACAACACACACCTGAACAACACACACCTGAACAACACAACCTACACTCACCTCAACCTGAAACCAGCGTTTTTATTTTTATTGTGTCTCCAAAACCAAGTCAGATTCTCCCAGAGAGACTAAACAGATCTGACGGAATAAAAAGGGTCTGAGGTTGGTTTGGGTCCTTCTAAGGTGAATTTGTGTCTCTTTGCGGCCATTTTGTGTCATTTTGTGTCTCTTTGCAGCCATTTTGTGTCTCTTTGCAGTCCTTTGTGGTCATTTTGAATGTTTTTGTAGTCATTTTGTGTGTCTTTGTAGTCATTCTGTCTCTCTGTGGCCATTTTGTGTCTCTTCGCGGCCATTTTGTGTCATTTTGTATCTCTTTGTGGTTGTTTTGTGTCTTTTTATAGTCATTTTGTGTCTCTTTGTGGTCATTTTGTATCTTTGTAGTCATTTTGTATCTCTTTGCGGCCATTTTGTGTCTCTTTGCAGTCCTTTGTGGTCATTTCTTGTCTCTTTGTGGTCATTTTGTATCTCTTTGCAGTCCTTTTTTGGCCATTTTGTTTCTCTTTGTAGCCATTTTGTGTCTCTTTGTGGCCATTTTGTGTCTCTTTGTAGCCATTTTGTGTCTCTTTGTAGCCATTTTGTGTCTCTTTGTGACCATTTTGTGTCTCTTTGCAGTCCTTTGTGGCCATTTTGTGTCTCTTTGTAGTCATTTTGTGTCTTTATGTAGCCATTTTGTGTCTCTTTGTAGCCATTTTGTGTCTCTTTGCAGTCCTTTGTGGCCATTTTGTGTCTCTTTGTCGTCATTTTGTGTCTCTTTGCAGTCCTTTTTTGGCCATTTTGTTTCTCTTTGTAGCCATTTTGTGTCTCTTTGCAGTCCTTTTTTGGCCATTTTGTTTCTCTTTGTAGCCATTTTGTGTCTCTTTGTGGCCATTTTGTGTCTCTTTGTAGCCATTTTGTGTCTCTTTGTAGCCATTTTGTGTCTCTTTGTGACCATTTTGTGTCTCTTTGCAGTCCTTTGTGGCCATTTTGTGTCTCTTTGTAGTCATTTTGTGTCTTTATGTAGCCATTTTGTGTCTCTTTGTAGCCATTTTGTGTCTCTTTGCAGTCCTTTGTGGCCATTTTGTGTCTCTTTGTCGTCATTTTGTGGCCATTTTCTGACTCTTTGCGGTTGTTTTGTGTCATTTTGTGTCTCTTTGCGGTTGTTTTGTGTCATTTTGTGTCTCTTTGTTTCTTTTTACAGTCATGTTGTGTTTCATTTACACCGAGTTGTTTGTCTTTTTGTTCATTTCTGGTTATTTTGTTGTCATTTCGTCTTTCATTTTGTGTACATTTTTTTGTCATCTTCTGTATATATATATATATATATATATATGTATATATCCAGGCTTGTGTTGCTCCACAGCCTTCAGACTCACATAGAGAAACAATCCTTTATAAAGATTAGAACCAGAACAAAGACTAATGGGATGAAACTCCGTCAGCAGCATGTTCATATTAAACCACCGCTGATGTCATGTAAACTGAAACACAGACGAACAGCAGCGTTAAACTCCCAGGTCCTGAGTGGAAGCTGATGACAGTAAATCCTACATTCAGTTTTCACTCTTTACATCTTCATGCTGGTATTTAAACTGTCCCCAGGGCTCCGGACACACAACCAGCTACACACCGCTACACAAAGCCTCCAGCCTCGTGAGAGACGGAGGCTCATATTAACGCTGCTAATAAGTGGAGCCAGCAGGAAGTGGTTTTTATTCCAGGTGGATTATTTCACAAAGAGCCAGTCGACTGTTTAAAGACGCCTGAAGGGACGAACGAACTTCAGCTCCTCCGAGACTCAAACTGGATTAGAAACGGAGCCGCTGGAAGGACGGTTCAGATAGAAGATAGAGATGGAACAGATGATACATGTAGACGCATGAATACAGGCTTTAACAGCAGCAACGTCCAGATTCACCACTTTAATGGATGTTCTCCTTCATTTCTGAGCCTCAGAGCTTCATCAGTACAACAGCTTTAAGGCTCAGGGTCACCTGGTGTCTCACTGCTGTTAGTCTGTTGCAGTGGGTTTATGTCCCTTCGTGGCCAGTTTATGTCCCTTTGTGGTCATTTTGTGTTCCTTTGTAGCCATTTTGAGTCTCTTTGTAGCCATTTTGTGTCCCTTCGTGGCCATTTTATGTCCCTTTGTGGTCATTTTGTGTTCCTTTGTAGCCATTTTGTGTCCCTTTGTAGCCATTTTATGTCTCTTCGTGGGCATTTCCAGTCCCTTTGTGGCCATTTTGAGTCCCTTTGTAGCCATTTTGAGTCCCTTTGTGGTCATTTTGTGTCTCTTCGTGGCCATTTTGTGTCTCTTCGTGGCCATTTTGAGTGCCTTTGTGGTCATTTTGTGTCCCTTTGTAGTCATTTTGTGGCTCTTCGTGGGCATTTCCAGTCCCTTTGTGGCCATTTTGAGCCCCTTTGTGGCCATTTTGTGTCTCTTCGTGGGCATTTCCAGTCCCTTTGTAGCCATTTTGAGTCCCTTTGTAGCCATTTTGTGTCTCTTCGTGGCCATTTTGAGTCCCTTTGTAGCCATTTTGTGTCTCTTCGTGGGCATTTCGAGTCCCTTTGTGGCCATTTTGAGTCCCTTCATGGCCATTTTCAGTCCCTTTGTAGCCATTTTGTGTCTCTTCGTGGCCATTTTGTGTCCCTTTGTGTCTCTCTGTAGTCATTTCGTAGTCATTTTGTGTTTCCTTATGACCGTCTCGTGTGTCTTTGCGGCCATGTTGTGTCTTTATGCATCTCTTCCATTGTTTTGTCCCTCACTTTGTGTCTCTTTGTGGTCAGGTTGTGTCTGTTTAAGGCTCAGGATCATTTTGTGCGTCTCTTGTTGCTGTTAGTCTGTTGCAGTGGGTTTGCATCATCTCGTCATTTCGAGTCCGTTTCATCTCCGTGTTCACATTTGATGTCACTTTGCATCTCCTTTTAGGCGTCGTGTTTCTTTGTAGTCTTTATCAAAGCTTTTAGTGCCCATTTTGTGTCCTCTGTCGTCACTTTGTGCCTCTTTCTGTCGTTTTGTGTTTTCCTCTGGTTGCTTTGAGTCTCTTGTTGTCATTTTGTGACTCTGTCTTGTAGTTTTCTCCTTGATGCAGCGTTTTTTAGTCTCTGTAGTTCTTTATTGGTTGTTTTTTGCAGTATGTATCGTCGTTTTGTCTCTCATGCAGTGTTGTTAGTCATCTTTTGTCTCTTCTATAGTCAGTTTTGTTTCACTGAGCCCCTTTAGTGTCTTTTAGCTCCTTGTTTTGCTCTTCACCCCGGTCTTTGACAGACTCTCTGCATGTCCATGTTGTCATTTTGCATCTCTTTGCAGCTGGATGCAGTGAAGATCGAGCAGTAAGACAGAAATGACAAGAGATATGAAAGAATGAAGACAAAGCAGAGAGACAACATGGAGAACGTCTTAGAAGAGGAGGTTTAAATGAACTCAAACAGGTGTGACAGCTTTTCTACTGGCTGTATAATGTCTTTAAATATAATTCTCTTATTGAATCAGACAGAGTTCGACGTGAGACGTTTTCATGCTGTATGAATCTCAGTTTCATGGATTAAACCAACACTGATGCTCCTAAAATCATCATATCTGCACACAGAGCACTGATTCACACGGTGAATGGAGGATTTCTGCCCACACACGGCTAATTTCTGCTGTCAGATGAATAATTAGTGAATCTACAGCAGGTTTCAGTTCAGGGAAAGGATCACACAGAGCTTTTATCTGTAATCAAAGCGCCTATTCTTTGTGCTCAAGTCAGAATGTCTGAATAATTTACTTTAAACTGAGCGATTTGAAACCACAAAGCTTTCACGCTCTCAAATTACCTTCTCTGAATGAGCGGTGGAGGTTAGGTGTACAAGCCACCACAAGATAAAAGCAAAAACACCACAAAAAACCTGCAAAATCACCTCAGAAAGATGCAAAATCATTAGAAAAACGCATGAAATCACCATGAAAAGATGCAAAACCACCATAAAAAGCTGTAAAATCACAATAAAAGGACAGCATGACCACAAAAAGACGTAAAATCGCCTCGTATAGAAGCTAAAACACAACAATTGAAAGTCACCATGAAATGACAAATTCAAACAAAAGGGGGAAAATCCCTACAAGAAAGACATGAAATCATCTCAAACAGCTGCAAAATCCCCTCAGAAGAAAGAAGAGTTATTAGAAAAATACATGAAATCACCATGAAAAGACACAAAACCACCACAAAGATGCAAAATTACCACAAAAAGGTGGAAAATCGCTCCAAGACAGACATAAAATCACCTCAAAAAAGCAGCAAAATCCTCTCGGAAAGACGAAAAATTGCAAGAAAAATACACGAAGTCACCATGAAAAGACAAAAAACCACCACAAGAAGCATCAAAACCACGATAAGACGACAACACAACCTCAAAAAGATGCAAAATACCCATGAAAGGAAGCAAAACTCTGCACAAAAAGGTGCAAAATCTCTCTGAAGCTACACAAATTCACCACAGACACAAAACTACCACAGAAAAGCTGCAAAATCACACAGAGTCGCCCTGAACCCTGCTGATGAGGAGTCAGTTTATTCATCCAAGGGGTTCTGGGTAATAAACAGCCTCACCTCTCTGATCTCCCTGTGATTTAAACCCGATCATCCCTCGACAGCAGCCTGTAGTTTTAATCTTCTGCCGGGGCTCCGTGGGGCCCCTGAGGGCCCACAGGCCACAATAAGCAGCAACAGAAGGTTAAAACTTCTGGATCCTCTCGGCTTCTGTTGGAGCTGCAGCTTCATTCAGTTTTATTCTGAATATCAGCCTCCACTGTTCCAGTTGTTCTGCTGGCAGCAGATCGTCTTCACTTATTAACAGCTGTAGGACTGATGCTTGCATTAAACGACACATTCATTTTACTGGTCGTCTCCCAGTTTACAACAGTTTGTGCACCTGAAGCAGCTGCACACCTTACACACTCCTAACAGCAAACTTTAGATGCAAAACCACCACAGAAATACAAAACATTCACCACAAAAACATCCAAAAGCACCAGGAAAAGATGCAAAATAATCACAGAAAGACGCAAAACTACCACAAAAAGATCTGAAATGAGCCCAAAATGTTGTTTAAACACCAGGAAAAGATGCAAAACCACCACAAGAGATGCAACATTCACCACAATAACATCCAAAAGCACCACGAAAAGATGCAAAATAATCACAGAAAGATGCAAATTTGCCACCAAAAGTCGCAAATTCACCACAGGAAAATGCAAATTTGCAATGAAAAGACACAAAGTTACCACAAACAGATGCAAATTCACCACAAAAACATCCAAAAGCACCAGGAAAAGATGCAAAATGATCACAGAAAGATACAAAACTACCACAAAAACATATAAAAGTACCAGGAAAAGATGCAAAACTACCATATAAGATGCAAATTTACAATGAAAAGATGAAAATTTATTACAAAAAGACGTAAAATCACCTCAAAAAAGATGCAAATTCGCCACATAAAGATCTGAAATCAGCCCAGAATGTTGTTTAAACACCACAAAAAGACTCAGCATCGCTACAGAAGATCTGAAATCGACACTAAAAGTTCAAACTCAGTGTTTAAAATCGAGACTCGGAGCTTTAAAAACCAACAAGTGAGGAACAAACTGAAGACTAATGAGGACAAATGAGCAGGAGTTCAAATGACAGAAGTCATCATGGGAAAAGCAGCGACACCAGTCTGGAGCAGATCTAAGACCCAACATTCAGCTGTCTGGATGTGAACCTGCAGCTTCCCGACTGGTAGTTTGATGACTGGAGGACAGATGGACGGACAGACGTCTCCTCCGTCGCTGCCACAGATGGTTTATCATGTTCTGTGTTCAGTCCAGTTCAGCCGACTTCATGCTGCAGCCTTCGCTTCATTAAAGATGGAGGCAGCTCGGCGATGAAACACCGACTGAATCTGCACGACGTCCTTCTGCAGCGCCACCGATGGTCCAGCAGACTCACCTCCATCTGCTACCCGGCCGCCGCTTCAGGTTCATGTGATCTTACATTTCTACGTTTCAAATCCCTCCAGAACAAACGCTGATCCGAGCAGGAAGCTGGACTTTGTCTTTGAGGGTTTTGTCAAAATCCCGCTGAGCTCCCCTCATCTTTATTTTAACTTCTATTCTACGTCTTTAATCAATCAATTAAAATGCACCAAGCCTGAAACGGCCACAGTTATACTTAATTTCTCGCTCCGTTTCTCAAGAAAACAAGAATTCTCCTCCGTTTTCTGATTAAAACGACATGATTTAGTCCTTATTATGAGAAAACAAAATTGTTTTTGTTATGACGAGTTAATTTTCCGGTGAGGTAGAAAACAAAACCAACCATCCAGACCAGAAGGAGCTCTGCTGCTGCTGCACACTACCGACTGAAGCCAGGCCTGGACGTGCTCTACACCAACATCTAGACCACTATGAACGCCAACATCTAGACCACTATGAACACCAACATCTAGACCCCGATGAACACCAACATCTAGACCCCTATGAACACCAACATCTAGACCCCGATGAACACCAACATCTAGACCCCTATGAACACCAACATCTAGACCCTATGAACACCAACATCTAGACCCCTATGAACACCAACATCTAGACCCCTATGAACACCGACATCTAGACCCCTATGAACACCAACATCTAGACCCTATGAACACCAACATCTAGACCCCTATGAACACCAACATCTAGACCCCTATGAACACTAACATCTAGACCCTATGAACACCAACATCTAGACCCTATGAACACCAACATCTAGACCCTATGAACACCAACATCTAGACCCTGTGAACACCAACATCTAGACCCCTATGAACACCAACATCTAGACCCCTATGAACACCAACATCTAGACCCTATGAACACCAACATCTAGACCCTATGAACATCAACATCTAGATCCCTATGAACACCAACATCTAGACCCCTATGAACACCAACATCTAGACCCCTATGAACACCAACATCTAGACCCCTATGAACATCAACATCTAGACCCTATGAACACCGACATCTAGACCACTATGAACACCAACATCTAGACCCCTATGAACACCAACATCTAGACCACTATGAACACCAACATCTAGACCCTATGAACATCAACATCTAGATCCCTATGAACACCAACACCTAGACCCCTATGAACGCCAACTTCTAGACCCTATGAACGCCAGCATCTAGACCCCGATGAACGCCAACATCTAGACCCTATGAACGCCAGCATCTAGACCCCTATGAACACCAATTTCTAGACCCTATGAAAGCCAGCATCTAGACCCCTATGAACACCAACATCTAGACCCCTATGAACACTAACATCTAGACCCTATGAACACCAACATCTACATCCTTATGAACGCCAACATCTAGACCCCTATGAACGCCAACATCTAGACCCCTATGAACAGCAACATCTAGACCCTATGAACGCCAGCATCTAGACCCCCTATGAACGCCAACATCTAGACCCTATGAACGCCAGCATCTAGACCCCTATGAACACCAATTTCTAGACCCTATGAACGCCAGCATCTAGACCCCTATGAACACCAACATCTAGACCCCTATGAACACTAACATCTAGACCCTATGAACACCAACATCTACATCCTTATGAACACCAACATCTAGACCCCTATGAACGCCAACATCTAGACCCCTATGAACAGCAACATCTAGACCCTATGAACGCCAGCATCTAGACCCCCTATGAACGCCAACATCTAGACCCCTATGAACACCAACATATAGACCCCCATGGACACTTGCATCTAGACCCCCATGAACACCAACATCTAGACCCCTATGAACACCAACATCTAGACCCCTATGAGCACCATCATGTAGACCCCTATGAGCACCATCATGTAGACCCCCCATGGACACCAACATCTAGACCCCTATGAGCACCAACATCTAGACCCCCATGGACACCAACATCTAGACCCCTATGGACACCAACATCTAGACCCCTATGAACGCCAACATCTAGACCCCTATGGACACCAACATCTAGACCCCATGAACACCAACATCTAGACCCCTATGAACACCAACATCTAGACCCCTATGAACACCAACATCTAGACCCCTATGAACGCCAACATCTAGACCCCCCCATGGACACCGGCATCTAGACTCCTATGAACACCAACATCTAGACTCCTATGGACGCCTATGAGTCCACGTCAACATTTAGTCTAAATATCTAAAAAGTCACATGAAGTCACATTACAACTCAAGATGACCAAGTCCCAAATCCCAAGTCCCTGACAAGTCAAGACCAACATGTCCTTGGTTAAAAGAGGCCAATCAAGTCCCAGTTAAAGACCAGACATGTGACAGGTCAAGTCCTACATCAGGACCAATTCATCCCAAGTCAAGAGAGGAAAGTTACAAGGCAACGACAGAGTCTCTAGCAGAGATTAACAAGTCCCAAATCCAAAGTCAACACAGGTAAGTCCCAAGCTTAAACCAACAAATTTACATCATGTCAAGTCCCAGCTCAAGTCCAATAAATCCCAAGTTAAGAAGGACAAGTTCCAAGTAAAGAACAGCCAGTTTGAGTCATCAGTTGAGTCCAAGTGTCCACCAACAAGTTTGAAGTTCAGAGAAAGTCCAGAGTCTGTGCAGGCAAGTCCCTAATCAAGTCAACACAACACAACAAGTCCACATCTTGTCAAGTTCCAAGAAGTCAAGAGACCCAAGCGGCACTTTAAAAACCCACAAGTCGACATGTGTAAATCTCAAGTCACGACCAACAAGTCCACATAGGTCTAGTCTCTCAGTCAGAACAGCCTGATTACAGAGCGTTAGCGGATCAGTTGACGGGTCGACTCTCAGAACATCTCCAGACTTATTCTTAGAACCTGAGGTCACCTGCAGTTACGGGTCATCCTGCTCCTCCATCTCGTCATCCTCCCTCCCTCGTTGCTGCCTCCTTGGTTGCCATGACAGCAGCACGTCAGGAGAAGCTCAGTGCTAAAATAAGACGCCAATTAGTCAGACAGATGCTGATACATCTGATGAGGAACCGACTGCTGCGATGCTGCCTCCTGATAACTAATGCGATAATTCATCCACAGAAACCCTTCAGCATCCGTGTCGGGCCATGTCCAATCAGACTGAATTATGTTCCGAGTTTACTCATTTGGGAACAGAAACTACTTCCTGTTGAATAATTTGACTGGATTTTAAGAATTTTGTTTTCAGACCTCAACATTTTTGTATTTTCACCTTCAAAAAACACCTGTGAAGCCAGTTTCAGGGTTTAGTATCTCCAGAAATAAAAACTCCCACAGTCATGAAATGTGGTGACGACTCAGAATAGTTTCATTAGATCAGAATGATTGAATTGATCCAGCAGAGGACACTTTTTAAATTAGTGGACCTTGAAAATAGACAAAAAAAGTGCAAAATTCTCAAGCAACAGTGGTCTAGTTTCTCCATAAGGATCCTGTCAGAGTCTATCTATGGATGGATCCATGTTTCTACTAAAGTACAGTCTTTGGTTGACATTTATCCAACTGTTGAGGCTCCAGCATCAGTAGAATCTGATGTGTGGAAGGTTTTTAGATATTTAGACTAAATGTTGACGTGGACTCATAGGTGACCATAGGGGTCTAGATGTTGGTGTTCATAGGGGTCTAGATGCTGGTGTTCATGGGGGTCTAGATGTTGGTGTTCATGGGGGTCTAGATGCAAGTGTCCATGGGGGTCTAGATGCAAGTGTCCATGGGGGTCTAGATGCTGGTGTTCATAGGGTCTAGACATTGGTGTTCACAGAGGTCTAGATGTAAGTGTCCATTGAGGGGGGGGTCCTAGATACTGGTGTCCATGAGGGTCTACATGTTGGGCTGGGGGGTCTAGATGACGTTGTCCATAAGGGTCTAGATGTTGGTGTTCATAGGGTCTAGATGTCGGTGTCCATTGGGGGTGGAGGGGGTGTACAAGCTGCTTCAATGTTGGATCTCCATTTTATCTATTTGCACAAAGGACATTTTAAAAATTAATTTCACTGTCTGTTTGTCTTAATGTCCAGTTTGTAGCATTTTTTCCTCCTCATAGTGGAGCATAGCGGGAGGGTGTTCGAAAACGAACTCTTAGCATCAGACTTCAGATGGACCCAACTTGCAGTCATTAAATATATAAATTCCAGGTCTGAAAACATGAAATTCTCTAAATTCAGCCAAAAATATTTTACAGAGCTTTAATAAATAAGTGAACTCTGAACATAATCTGAGACATTCGAGCAACACCACCATCTGACTGACCCTGTTCCTCCACTGTAGAACTTTAAACACTGAGAGTTGAGCATTGTGGACCAGATAAATAGTTCTGGAAGAAAGACTCCTCATTTGCATTAGTTTAAAAACCATCTCTGGTAGCCTTTGAAACACTGCTCCATGCCTGATAGAAAGGTGAGGTCCCTGATGTGTTCATACCAGTGAATTTCAGAAGAAAAGGTCTTTGTGGCCGAGGCTGTTCAATCTATGACAACAAATTTATATTTTCATGAATGGCAATTGTTGTTTTGACCAGATAACTAGGGGCTAAACCCCAAATGTCACTGGCCTACCCTCGCAGGAAAATGCCCCCCACCACATGGAAACGACACCAACCAATCAGGAACATGTGGAGGAACATGACAATGGTCCAACATGTTGATGTGACCATAGACATATATACGTAGACGCTGCATTGACTGTGGAGGGACGTGCCTAAAGCTCCGCCATCTTGGTACAGGGCTAGCAGTGGGGGGAGTGAATGCAAGTCTATGGAGGTAAGAGGTACTCCACAATCTTAAAGTAGAATTATTCACTGAATTTTCGACCGATTTCCAAACGGTTTGGTTTGTTAAAAACGTCACACATGTAGCTTTGACACAGGATGCTTGGATGCTTTTGTTCTATTTTTGTCTGCCTGTCCGTCCTCCATGTCTGACGTTTGTGACAAACAATATATGTTGACAACTGATGGATTTATGATCACTTTTATAGTGCAGACATGTCATTCCTCTATAGACGTAATGCACTGTACCAAGATGGCCGCCGCGTAGGCACGTCGGCTCCACTCGGCAGCAGCAGTCAACGCAGCGTCTACGTATATATGTCTATGGAAGTGACCTCCAGACTTCCTAGAGCCCATTCTGATCAAGCATCAACAGGATGCAGTGGAACCAGTTGGATTGACAGAGGCCCCACTGCACAAGCCAGAGTACCCAAAGGATCTAGTGGTTCCAGACCCCATAGGACCCCCTGAGAGGTCCTCTGGTCCAATGGTTCAGAGCATTTGACCACATAAGGGGGACCAGCACAATGCTAAGCCTGATCTATACAATTTTACTACACTTTTTAAATTGGATTTTTATCATAATTTAGATATATAAACATGTCTTGTCAGCACAGGATTATTCTTATGACATGTTGCCGTCTCTACACTCGATCCTCTGGAGGAATCACTTCATAAATAGAGTTTCCTGCGGACACCTGCAGCCGACAGCCACCTGCAGCTTCCCGCTCACCGAGACCAACACAGTGTCATCAGCATTAGAGCAAATGTCACGTCCAATCAGAGGCAGCCGCTGAGGAGCCCTGAGAGCATCACGCCGCCGCTCAGATCGACTCCGGGCGCCGTAACAAAGCTCTGCTCTTCCCCTGACGCCAAATTGAAATCCTGAGATCAGAAAGACAAAAAAAAAAAATTCCCACCTGATAATGTCAGAGCTGTCGAAGCTAAAGGTTCCCGCTGAGAGGATCTAATGAGGCTCTGAGTGGAGGATGATGGAGCCTTTGAACAGTAATAGTGGTGGTTAGATGCTACTGAACCACACAGAAAGCTCTCAGGTGTGCCATCAGCTGTCCTTTGGTTTCAGAATAACTCCAGGTCATTAAAACAGAAAATGTTGTTTTTGACATTTTGCTTTTACAAGACACGAAGATCCATCCAGCTGGGAGTTTTTCCATTTCATGTTGAGGTTTGTCCTTGAATTCCAATTTCCACATCTGCACACAGAAAGACGCCGAGAAACACAATCAAAGCATCACTTTTGAGGAAAGAAGCCCCCATAGAAAGATTTAACACGTTAGCACAGATTTACCATGTTCACCATCATTTAATACAACATATAAGCTCCAAAAGTAATAATTAGCTTCCAAAAGATCAACTAAATAACATAACATTATGCTACATTAGCTTACTGTAGCACTAGCCAAGTTCATGTTAAGCTAATGCTGTTATGTTAAATTAGCTTGTTGTGGCACTAGCTAATTAGCTGACCATGTTAATCTGACATTATGCTAAATTAGCTTGCTGTATCACTAGCTAACTTTATGTTAGGCTAAATTAGCTTGCTGTAGCGCTAGCTTAGCTGGCTTTATGTAAAACAAACAGTGCTAAATTAGTTTGCTGTAGCACTAGCCAACTTTGTGAAGTCAATGCTGTTATACCAATTTAGCTTACTGTAACACTCGCCAACTAGCTGGCTTTATGTAAAGCAAACATTGTGCTAAATTAGCTTGCTGTAGAACTAGCTAACATGTTAAGCTCATATTGTTATGCTAAATTAGTTTGCTGTGGGACTAGCCAACTTTATTTTAGACAGTTTATTAGAACAGAATAAAGCCGTTTGACATTTTGCTTTTATAAGATAAAAACTCAGTCAGGGGTTGAACTGGAGTCTTGTTTGCCGTTTTCCCATCATGTCTCAGTTTATCAGCAATAACACTTTGCAGTTAGCAAGTTGTCGTCCAGATCTACGAACACAAAGAAATCCAAAAGGACAAGAAACAAATAATCAAATGAAGATTCACATGAGCACAAGATCCGAGTAAATCACCAAAGTCTTCAGTCATCAATGGTAGCAGGTAAAATGTTGACTTAATCAGTGAAACAAAGCATTCAAACAAGAACACAATACATTTAAATTAATCAGATATAATAACCGACTTCTAGAAGAAAGTTTAATTTAACCACCTTACTTTGAATTTAAACACTTTTTATACCAACATAATGAAAAACACATTAATACACACTTAAACAAAAGAAAGGTAAATTCTCATGTTTCTGTGACTCTTTGTCGCATTTCTTTAAAAACTTTTCCACTTTTGTTGAGCATGTTCTGTGATATTCTGGCTTATTTTAAAACTCCAGGTACATCAACAGAAGTCTAGACAGCAAACATGAGCATTACATCGAATACAGAAGGTAAAATAGTGTCGTTACCTTTCAGTTTTAGACTTCATGACTGGTTGGATTCACCTGGAGCCAAGATGGAGGCAGCTGCTGCTGAAACTGGAGAACAAAGATTATGTGAAATAATTCAGAGTCATCAATGTCCTTGAATAAGTTTTGCTGTCAGCAGTTACAAACCTAAAGCTGAACTGTGGTTTAAAAGCCTTTAAAGTTGCTGCAGCAGGTTTTAATCAACTGTCGTTACCTGAATCCTCCCACCTGCTGCTGCTGAAGGTTTTGAAGTAGAAATGAAGGTTTTCTGCTTCTGTGTTGAATATCAGTGGATTTCAGATCAAACATGGCTGCCATCATTTAATACAACAAAAGCTCCAGCAGTAAAATATATAATTAGCAGTCTAAAAGGCTAATTAGCTAGCTTAATGTTAAATACTGTTGTGCTACATGAGCCTGCTGTAGCAATAGCTAAACACCTGACTAAGTAAAACATTGCGTTTTAGCTTGCTGTAACTAGCTGACTTGCCAAGTTTATGGTTAATATATTCACTTGCTATAGCATAACTAGCTAACCAAGTACCTGACTTAATGTAAAACCAGTAACGCGTTACATTAACTTGCTCTAGCACTAGATAACTAGGTGGCGAGTTAAATTAAACTAATAACATTATGCTAAATTAGCTTGCACTAGCAAACTTTTATTAAAGTAATATTATGCTAAATTATCTTGCTGTGATACTAGCCAACTATGTTAAACATTATGCTAAATTAGCTTGCTGTAGAACTAGCCATTTAGCTAACCAGTTGACCTCATAAATACTAGCATAATATTTTTTTGCTTGCTGTAGCACTAGATGTTATGTTAAATTAAATATAATGCTAAATTAGCTTGCACTAGCAGACTAGCTAACTTTGTTAAATAAGCCAATTTATCTTGCTGCGATACTAGCCAACTAGCCAACTATGTTAAAGTAGTAACATTATACTAAATTAGCTTGCTGTAGCATTGCCTGGCTAGCTTAAAGTCTTTGCTAATGTCAGCTAAACAACTACAAATTGAGACAAAATGGCTGCAAAAACCCCCAAATGACTACAGATAGACACAAAATAATAGCAAATACACACAAAATGATCACAGAAAATCACAGATGGACACAAAAATACAAAAAATTGCTGTAAAAAAGCAAAATTACTACAAAGAGATAAAATTAACATAAATGGACTAAAGGGACACAAATAGACAGCTTTTTCATCCATTAACAAAATGTATCACCAATAACAGCTCTCACATTATGGAGGGCTGATGACTCCATCAGTATCTTATGAATCCAGTCAGAAACTCCCTCAGGCCCGTCAGTGTTTGAATATTACACAGCTGCTGCAGCCGCCGATTAGAAAGAACAATTTACCGACACTTAACGACATCTTCAGTGTCCTCGGCGATGGAAGAGACGAGCTCCTCACTTATAACAGCAATACTTTACTCAATAATGTGGCTGCCGACATGAAGAATGGAGCTCCGTCTCCAGTGAGAGCCCAGAATGAGGGGAGATAATGGAGGCGGCTCCCACAGATGTCAATATTTAAAACAGTAGCTCTGTTCATCATCCAATATAACAAAGGCAAACCAGCAATAAAGATGTGCAATTAGCCGTTTAATAGGCCATCTAACTGACTTTAAAATAGTCATGTTATGCTCTACTATATGCTGTAGCACTAGTTCACTTTGTTAAACTCAGAACATTATGCTAAACTAGCTTGGTGTAGCCCTAGCCAACTTGATATTCAACATTATGCTAAACTAGCTTGGTGTAGCCCTAGCTACTGTGATATTCAACATTATGCTAAACTAGCTTGGTGTAGCCCTAGCCAACTCAATATTCAACATTATGCTAAACTAGCTTGGTGTAGCCCTAGCCAACTTGATATTCAACATTATGCTAAACTAGCTTGGTGTAGCCCTAGCTACTGTGATATTCAACATTATGCTAAACTAGCTTGGTGTAGCCCTAGCTAACTTGATATTCAACATTATGCTAAACTAGCTCGGTGTAGCCCTAGCTAACTTGATATTCAACATTATGCTAAACTAGCTTGGTGTAGCCCTAGCTACTGTGATATTCAACATTATGCTAAACTAGCTTGGTGTAGCCCTAGCTACTGTGATATTCAACATTATGTTAAACTAGCTTGGTGTAGCCCTAGCTAACTTGATATTCAACATGATGCTAAACTAGCTTGGTGTAGCCTTAGCCAACTTGATGTTCAACATTATGCTAGACTAGCTTGGCATAGCCCTACCCAACTTAATGTTCAACATTATGCTAAACTAGCTTGGTGTAGCCCTAGCTAATGTGATATTCAACATTATGCTAAACTAGCTTGGTGTAGCCCTAGCTAATGTGATATTCAACATTATGCTAAACTAGCTTGGTGTAGCCCTAGCTAATGTGATATTCAACATTATGCTAAACTAGCTTGGTGTAGCCCTAGCTAATGTGATATTCAACATTATGCTAAACTAGCTTGGCGTAGCAATAGCTGGCTAGGCTGAATTCTTTGCCAATTTCAGCTAAACAACCTCATTTACACAAAATGACCACAAACTGGGACCAACAGGCAACACAAAATACAAAGCACACTTAAACTGAAATGCAGAATAGACACAGGAAAGTAACCACAGCCGAGTAATACAAGACCAGGAAAGTTAAACAGGAGCAGAATAAATTCAATCAAGAATCCAAACTACTAGGCCCAAAAAGTGCATCCACCAGAGTTAACAGGGATTTGGTCTAATTTTCAGAAGTTAGGCTTGAGGCATCTGTACAAGTATTACGGTAACAACCAGGCAAGTTTAGCAGATACACACAATAAACATCGACTTCAGCTGGAACGAAGAGAAATTTAACCCTGAAAGTGAAAACTAACAACTTAACTGACTGCAGTGGGAGAAGAGAGGCCAGAGGGACTGCAGACGGAGGAATCCAGGAGTTAGCATAGGATGACCAACGGGGAGGGATGGGGAACTGAACAAGGAGACCACAGGTTAGACTGGATCAAGGCTCAGGGGTCGCACCACAGTCCAGCATCGAGTCGTGGAATGAGCCCCTCTTTTATAGCAGGTAGTGAACACTGAACAGGTGAGCCACTCCTCATCACAGGTGTCCTCACTTAGCTGGTTATCCAATCAACTACTAGGAGGAAAAACCACTCATGCCAACAGAAAGAAGGAAGAAGGAGGGACAGCTGCCAGCTAAGCAGAGGAGGTGTAGGGCATGACCACAAATAGACACAACATGGCCGCCAAAAGACTCAAAATGACCACAAATAGACACAACATGGCCGCCAAAAGACTCAAAATGACCACAAATAGAGACAACATGGCCACCAAAAAGACACAAATTGATCACAAAAAGACCCAAAATGACTACAAATAGACCCAAAATGATCACAAAAAGACCCAAAATGACCACAAATAGACGCAACATGGCCACAGACACAACGTGGCTGCTAAAAGTCACAGCATGACTACAAATAGAAAAAAAATGACCACAAATAGACACAACATGGCCGGTAAAAGTCACAAAATGATGACAAATAGACACAAAATAACCACAACTAGACACAAAATGATCATAAATAGACACAACATGGCCGCTAAAAGACACAAAATGACAACAACTAGACACAACATGGCCGCCAAAAGACTCAAAATGATTACAAATAAACACAACATGGCCGCTAAAAGTCACAGCATGACTACAAATAGACACAAAATGACTACAAATAGACACAACATACCCGCTAAAAGTCACAGCATGACTACAAATAGACACAAAATGACTACAAATAGACACAAAATGACCACAAATAGACACAACATGGCCGCTAAAAGACACAAAATGACCACAACTAGACACAACAAAGTCGCTAAAAGACAATGCATGACTACAAATAGTCAAAAAAAGTTCACAAATAGACACAACATGGCCGCTAAAAGTCACAGCATGACTACAACTAGACACAAAATGACTACAAATAGACACAAAATGACCACAAATAGACACAAAATGACCACAAATAGACACAACATGGCTGCTAAAAGACACAAAATGACTACAAATAGACACAAAATGACCACAAATAGACACAACATGGCTGCTAAAAGTCACAAAATGACTACAAATAGACACAAAATGACCACAAATAGACACAACATGGCCGCTAAAAGACACAAAATGACTACAAATAGACACAAAATGACCACAAATAGACACAACATGGCTGCTAAAAGACACAAAATGACTACAAATAGACACAAAATGACCACAAATAGACACAACATGGCTGCTAAAAGACACAAAATGACTACAAATAGACACAAAATGACCACAAATAGACACAACATGGCCGCTAAAAGACACAAAATGACTACAAATAGACACAAAATGACCACAAATAGACACAACATGGCTGCTAAAAGACACAAAATGGCTACAAATAGACACAAAATGACCACAAATAGACACAACATGGCCGCTAAAAGACACAAGATGACTACAAAAAGACCTGACTTTTTGTTCATTAACAGAACTGATGACCAACAGTGGAACACATTATGGAGGGCTGATGACTCCATCAGTGTGTGAATGAATCCAGTGACTCTCATATGAGCTGAAGATGTTTGATGATTATTACACAGCTGCTGCTGATTAGAAAGAACAATTTACCGACATTTAACGACATCTTTAGTGTCCTCGGCGATGGAAGAGACGAGCTCCTCACTCATAAGAGCAATACTTCACTCAATAATGTGGCTGATAATGGCCGGCGGCTCCCATAAGGCCGAGCGCTGGTGTTTCCCTTTCAGTTTAATGGACTGTCGTGTTCAGGCCACTGGAGAGTTTCCAGAAATACCAGGAAACCAGGATGAAGTGTTAAACTGAGAAGGCACCTGTGAAATGCTCGTTGCCACTCGAACATTTGAAGCAGAATTACTGTCAGACGGAGGCTGTGAGGGAAGCAGGTGAGCTGAATAACATGGAAAACGGGGCTCCTGCAGCAGAGAGGCAGCCTGAAATAAAGCAGCAGCTCTCCTGTGACTTCAGCTGCATCTTTTATTTCGGTTTCATTTGCACAATTTAACATTTTGTTATGTAACGCGCTGCCGTCGACTCTTGGCTGCTGCTCTGACTGAGTGTGCCTGTTTCATGGTGAGAGGAGCCAAATGAAAAACTAAATGAAGAGAAGCGCTGGCTCGCAGGCAGATATGAAAGAACAATGGCAGCGCTGCACAGTGCACAGAATGAAGAGCTGCAAACAAGGACGGAGAGAAACAGAAAGCATGCTAAAAATAAGAACAACAGCAGAACATTCAGACGATTGGACATGACCAGAATCAGGTTTACTGCCAGCACTGGTGACAAAGGACTGCAGAAACAGGCAGATGAAAGCAGCAGAGGAAACTTTAATACAGCTTAAAGGCAGCAGACAAAAGGTGTCTGGAGATTCGGGTAAAATATGAACTAAAAGCCCAGGAGGTATAAAGAAATCCCAAAAACGAGAAATGCAAGCACAAAAAAATGACCACAAAAAGACACAACATGGCCGCTAAAAGACTCAAAATGACCACAAAAAGACACAACATGGCTGCTAAAAGACACAAAATGATTACAAATAGACACAACATGGCCGCTAAAAGACACAAAATGACCGCAACTAGACACAACATGGCCGCTAAAAGACACAAAATGACCGCAACTAGACACAACATGGCCACTAAAAGACACAAAATGACCACAAATAGACACAACATGGCCGCTAAAAGACACAAAATGACCGCAACTAGACACAACATGGCTGCTTAAAGACTCAAAATGACCACAATTAGACACAAAATGACCACAAATAGACACAACATGGCCGCTAAAAGACACAAAATGACCGCAACTAGACACAACATGGCTGCTAAAAGACACAAAATGACCACAAACAGACACAACATGGCCGCTTAAAGACTCAAAATGACCACAACTAGACACAACATGGCCGCTTAAAGACTCAAAATGACCACAACTAGACACAACATGGCCGCTTAAAGACTCAAAATGACCGCAACTAGACACAACATGGCCACTAAAAGACACAAAATGACCGCAACTAGACACAACATGGCCACTAAAAGACACAAAATGACCGCAACTAGACACAACATGGCCACTAAAAGACACAAAATGATTACAAATAGACACAACATGGCCACTAAAAGACACAACATGGCCGCTAAAAGACACAAAATGACCACAAACAGACACAACATGGCCGCTTAAAGACTCAAAATAACCACAACTAGACACAACATGGCCGCTTAAAGACTCAAAATGACCACAAACAGACACAACATGGCCGCTAAAAGACACAACATGGCCGCTTAAAGACTCAAAATAACCACAACTAGACACAACATGGCCGCTTAAAGACTCAAAATGACCACAAACAGACACAACATGGCCGCTAAAAGACACAACATGACCACAACTAGACACAACATGGCCGCTTAAAGACTCAAAATGACCACAAACAGACACAACATGGCCGCTAAAAGACATAAAATGATTACAAATAGACACAAAATGACCACAAATAGATACAAAATGACCACAACTAGACACAAAATGAGCACAAATAGACACAACATGGCCGCCAAAAGACACACATAATGAAGAGCTCCATACAAGGACAGAGAGAAACAGAAAACCTGCTAAAAATCAGAACAACAGCAGAACATTCAGACATTTGGACATGACCAGACTCAGAACATGGCAGATGAAAGCAGCAGAGGAAACTTTAATACAACTTAAAAGCAGCAGACAGAGGGCATCTGGAGATCTGGGTAAAATATTAACTAAAAGCCCAGGAGATATAAAGAAATCCCAAAAACTAGAAATCCAAACACACAAAGTTTCAGCTCACGGAGCACAGCAGCTAACTGGTACATGGGAAAAGAAAGACAAGAAAACTAATGATGGACACGAGACGCAAGAGAAGCTAATGAGGGCGATCAGAAAAGGAGGGAAACGTACAAAGGGAGGCGGATAAAACACAAGAAACAGAGAAGAGATGAAAAGATACCTATTATGTCCAGAAAGTGGTAATAAAAACACAACTACTACACAATACAGA